>JAUCBJ010002006.1:0-11786 GCA_032718475.1 Nemertoderma westbladi | reverse complement strand
GGCTAGAGAGAGGGAGGTTGGCGTCGCGAGCGGGCGAGCGACGAGACGTCGAGCCCAGTCAGAAGAGGGGAGAAGAACAGTGGAGTTTAACCGGGAGGTCGACGAGAGATCTCACGAGCGGGGACGCTACACTGAAGAGAGAAGAAGAGAAGAGAAGAGAGTAGAAGAAGCGTCGCTACGAGCGACCGGAGAGCGAGGACGGATAGCGAGCCGTCGGTAGTAGAGGTGGAGTTGGAGAGCCAGTGGGGTCGAACTCCGGGAGATTGCCGTCGCCCCGGAGAGACGCAACCTGGCGAGGTGTACTATACGCCGAGAGAGGGGTACAGGGCGTACCGGTACGAGGACGAGAATAGGAGAGGGGATCGAAGAGAAACTTCCCGACGGGATATAGCTGCCGATCGAGGGTACGGTAGTCGCGGGGAGGACTTCTTGGATTATTCGAGAAGGTTAAACTTCGGTCCGGAGGGACACATACAGACTGCAGGACATACTGTAGGCCTTACTGCACATACTATAGGCCATGCTGGGAGAGATAGTGTAGGCGATAGGATAGCGTAGACAATGGGATTAAAACCGGAAGTCGCGGAGTATATACCGGTAGGTAGGCCAGAAGAGGATAGGCTTATACCAGTACCAGCACAGCAGTATGACTATAACATACAGAGACATAACATATACCCGGTTGCGCGGGATATTGCAGATAGGTGTATGGGCCCCAATATATTAACATCAACCCCAGTACCAAACATAACATTGGTGGGGGGGGGACAGGGTGACATTCCCCCATTACAGTATTGGCAATATAGACAACCAAGAACAAGAAGGATTCGACGAAGAGAGTGGGGTGGAAAGTGAGACGAGCTAGAGGGGGGGGAGATGGGAGGGTGCCTGATGGAGGAGCGGCCCTTAGGTTGCTGAGTGGTCCAATAGGTTGGACAGAGAAGGGTACAGACGTGCCGACGTGAAGGTGTACGTAGTTAAAGAGAAATAGACCCACTGAGGTAGATTGAGGGCGTCACGTGCGGGATCGAAAGGGGGGTATGTACGCATACCGTTGGTTGTCAGAAGTGGGATAACCAAGAAGAGTATGGAGAGGGAGAAACCTGTGGGCAATTGAGGGCATCAGGTGACCAGAAACGAGAAGGATTAGAGGAAGAGAGTGGGGCGGAAAGTGAGGCGAGCTAGAGGGGGAAGATGGGAGAGATGAGAAGGGTACAGGGGATGCGTTGAACTGAGCAGGGCACGGGCGTGACGACGTGTTTGATGCAAGAGCAGGGTATGTTAATTAGGGTGGGTGCCGGGCACAAGAAGTTAGGGAGTGTGGTATATTGACATACCACGAGAGTAGTGGGAGGGTATGTAATACCGAGAGTTAATAGAGTTAGTAGAGTTAGTTGAGTTAGTAAGAGTTAGTAGAGTTAGTTGAGTTAGTAAGAGTTAGTAAGAGTTAGTAAGAGTTAGTAAGAGTTAGTAAGAGTTAGTAGAGAGTTAGTAGAGTTAGTAAGAGTTAGTAAGAGTTAGTAGTTGTTCACATAATTAACATACCCACTTTTACGGCACTCAGAGCGTCACGTGCAGGCGAGAAGATGTAAAGGGGATAAGATGTAAAGGTAGATGTAGAGGAGATAAGATGAAGATAGAGTAGAGGAAGTAGATGCAGAGATAGTTGTAAGGAAGTAGATAGAGGTGGGAGAGATGCGTGATGGAGGGGTGGCCCATAGGTTGTTGAGTGGTCCAGTGGGTTGGACGGAAAAGGGTACGGACGTGCCGAGGTGTATGCATAGGTGTAGGAGTACCTCGTATGAAGTATGAGAAGTATGAGCACCTAGGTGTAGGAGTACCTTGTATGAAATATGAGAAGTATGAGCACCTAGGTGTAGGAGTACCTTGTATGAAGTACGGGAAGTATGAGCACCTTTGACGGCACTGAGGGCGTCACGTACGGAATTGAGGGGGAGCATGTATACATAACCATAGTTGAAGGGTGTAGTAGTAGAGGCGGGCACAAAGGGTGCCAGGTAGTAGAGTAGTAGAGGCGGGCACATAGGGTGCCAGTAGTAGAGTAGTAGAGGCGGGCACATAGGGTGCCAGGTAGTAGAGTAGTAGAGGGGGCACATAGGGTGCCAGGTAGTAGAGTAGTAGAGGTGGGCACATAGGGTGCCAGGTAGTAGAGTAGTAGAGGCGGGCACATAGGGTGCCAGGTAGTAGAGTAGTAGAGGGGGCACAAAGGGTGCCAGGTAGTAGAGTAGTAGAGAGGGCACAAAGTGAGGGGGGGTATGTACGCATGCCATAGCCGAAGAGTATGGAAAGTGCGAAACCTGTGGGCGCTGAGGGCATCACTGTAGTGAGCAGTAAGAGGGTAGGTAGTACCGTGTAGTCGAGAGTAAGAGGGTACGCAGTACCGTTAGTTAGAGTTAGGGAGTAAGAGGGTACGTAGTACCGTTAGTAAAGTTAGAGTTAGAGAGTAAGAGGGTACGTAGTACCGTGTAGAGAGTTAGTAGAGTTAGTAAGAGGGTACGTAGTACGTTAGTAGAGAGTTAGAGTTAGAGAGTAGAAGAGGTAGTAGACGTTAGTAGAGTTAGTAGAGGTAGAGAGTTAGTAGAGTTAGTAGAGAGTTAGTAGAGGTAGAGAGTTAGTAGAGTTAGAAGAGTTAGTAGAGTAGGAGTAGTAGTAGTTAGAGAGTTAGTAGAGTTAGTAAAGTTAGAGAGTTAGTAGAGTAAGAGAGTAGAGAGCACAATATATCGTAGAAGTAGTAGACAGAGGGTTGTGGGCACCGAAAGCGCCACGTAGTAAGAGAGGGTACATAGCAGGGTACTGGGTACACATATTAGCAGGGCACATAGTACCATGGAAGTTGTGGGCACTAAGGGCGACACGTAGAAAGGTAGATAGGATAATAGCACAGAACAGGGGCAATAGAGATAAAACAAAAATTAAAATAAAATTAAGAATATCAGGACCACCCCCGAACTACAGAAGAGCCTTCAAGGTGGCCTTCGAAGGTCTGGTAGACCACCCGGGGCTGAGGGGCGAGTCGGTGTACTACAACAGCCGGCATCTAGTAGACAGGGAGGTGGATACACCACAACAGAGGTGGGAGAAGTTGGAAGCGGATAGACTTGAGGAGAAGCGACTGGAAGAAGTCGCCAGGCGAGAAAGGCGGAGAGAGAATGAAACGGGCAAGACCGGGAATGACGAGTCATATCACCTCCGAGAGGGGGGGGGGGGGGGGTTTAAGGCGCGTCATGTAGACGAGCATATAATATAATGTATATAATATATAATTATAATAATTAATTGTTATATTATATAACTCGTATATATTATACAGTATGTGCCGTAGTCAAGCACAACCTTTTTCCAATTAGCTACTGGGACTGGGGACTAATTGACTAGGGCGACAGGACGGGACTTAGACGGCTCCCACTAACATGTGCGCACATGTGTGGGACCCGATAAGTGTGTGGTCATTAAACAACAGGGCGGAGTTCAGGATTTATTGTGAAAGCTCGTATCCTGCGGGATAAGAATCGTGCAGATGGGCACTACCGGGATATGAGTAGGAGGGGCACTTGATGGGACCACAGGCGTGGAGAGTGAGGGCAAAATGAGAGGAGTATGAGAGGAAATGGAAGAGTATGAGAGGAGTATGAGGAAAGATAGTGAGAGGTGGTGTTGAGGCGTGTGGAGAGAGTACGGGTGCGATTCAAATGTGGGGGGGGGGGGGAGGAGTAAGAGGCAGAGTGAGGGACAAAGAGGTCCGAAAGTGGAGTGGAGTTAGAGTGAAAGTAGAGAGAAGTTAGAGTCAGTTTAGAGTGGAGTGGAGATTTAAAATTGTGTGAGAGGAGTCCACAATTGTCTCGAACCGAGACGCCAGATGTCTTGGTGCAACATAGGTTGGAGTTGCACCAAGAGGGGGTAGTAATATCATACCCAGAGGGAGCGGCCTGGAAAGCCGACTCCAAGTAAAAGAACTCCACCCCACACCCGATAGTAGATCGGGTTCCAGCGGAATTGAAGCGCACTCGAAGGTGATGCTATCTTCTCACCGGGAAGATAGCATGGGGGGGGAGTGTGAGCGGATTCAATTCCGCCTCATTCCCCATAGAGTTGGGAAGTGGCGCCCTTTTTCAGCAATATTGGAGATACGAGATTGATAACAACCAATCTCGTATCACACCCAATAACGGGGATAACACAATCCCCAAAAGCCACGCAAAGGGAGGTTAGAGGTCAAACCACCTCGAGAGGGCAAGTAACCAACAGCGGGGGGAAGCACTCCGACAGAGGTGAGAGGCGTGAAGTAGGTCATCAACCAATGGCAGCGGGAAAAGTATCCACTGGACAAAGGCCAAAGTAATGTAGGAATGAATACATATATTATCTATTACCGGTCAGTTAATCAGTTTACTCAGTCATTCAGTTCAGTGCAGACCGGTGATGTTTTTCACCGTCACCGTCACCATCACTACATATTACATTATCACTACCGGTATACTGCTATTGTATTGTCAATTCAACTGTGCTATTATCTATTACGAATATCAGAGCGATAACAACAAACTGCTATTATTTTATCCCAAACGGTGACGCGTAATCAACTAAACCCGGTCGGGATCCCTTGATCCCGTCACATTCGTGTGCATTTAATGTGTCACTTATTATATTTGAGGTCCATAATCGTGATCAGCATTAAATCAAAACATTAGAATAGATATACGGCAAATTATATTATTTTGCGGGACAAAAACTTTTTATAAATATATAAGTATTCTATTAATAAAGTATCACTATATTTTGTGCAGCTACAGCTCCATTGATACTAATGGGAAGCAGTTTCGTATTAAAGGGAGTTCCATCGATGTACTCGGAGAATGTGGTTGAATTATCTTACAGCTCGTTCGTTGTCACCTACGTATACTTCGTTCTATGCATTTTACCTGCTATAACACTCAGGTGTATCCGTCCAGACATCGCGCAAAGGTCAGTCACCTGTTAGCTGGTATAATTTGCTTATAATACTGTGGTCCACGTTTATTCACCATTATCACCTAAAAATCATCTTTATTTGATTAATCCCCTTTTTCTCAATACTAATTTTAAAAATGAGTTAACCAATGACCAAAAACCAAAACTAACGTTTTTTTTAATAATTTAAAATTAATAAATTAAAAGAACGTAACGAAAAACACTCTTTTCCATTCATTTTCTGTAGCGAAATTTAGGTAGTCTGCCCTCGTGTGTTGAGTTTTCCATTCGTTGACAATGTTGTAAATGATTAATTATCTTTATATTTAATTAAAATATTGTAATTCCCTAATTATTGCAGGATTTCACACTATATGAAACCAACATGCTTGGCTGGTTTTCTTCTGGTGATTTCTTTCACCGTATTCTGCGGTGTCAGACATTTACAAAATCTCAGCTACACAACGATTCTATCCGCTTTAATGTTACCCATAGCAACAATCATAATCACCTTCGCTATTGGAAAAATTGCAGATTTGCCTAACGACAGCGTAAAAGCCATCACCATGGAAACTGGACTACAGAACACTGTGATGGCGTTCACATTGACTCAGATAATTTACCAACCTCCGGAACAAACGCTGATGTTCAATCAGATACTGTTGTATGCGTTGCTAAGCTACGCGACTCTATGCATAGTGTCCGGGTTGTACTCGTTGCGTAAATGTATTCTAGAATCTCTCAGTGGGGACGAAACGGAAGATGTTTGGAGGAGAGAACGAGTTACAGAAGACCGAGAGGGTGAGCGGCAGACAGTACCGCAGATCATTATGACCAGCACCGGTAGTATGGTGGATTTAGCGAGGACTCTTAACAACAACAGCACTGATGTATAGCGATTGTTCAGAGTTCAATAATAATAATATTTATTTAAAGCAATAATATGTACAAAAATATCCTTTAAGTCGGGGTTTCGTTCCATTATTACGAGTAATTTTATCAAAATAACAATGGGTAGAGTACAATCTGACTGGCGAAATAGAAACATAAATGAGAAACCAGACTTCTATCAAAAATGTACTCTACCTACAAATAAACAATAATAATTGCACAAATAACTATCCTATATAAAGGGGTAAGTCTACAGTACATACTAAATGTAATAAAAATAAAGGGTTTCAGGATTTAAACACTGTACCCGGGGAAACACAGCTCCATCGTCAGCAGTGTACTGTGTTGTTGTTGACAATGTTCTACGCATGTCCTTAGATCATCATAATGATGATGGGGTGATGATAACTCCACCTACTGGCTCCAGAAGTCGAGGAAATCCTGCCAAGTACCTAACCGATCTAGACTTTGCTGATGACTTAGGAGTACTCTCAGAATCACTAGAGGGAGCCCAACGGCTCCTCAGCTCATTAGAACATGCTGCTTCTAGTGTTGGTCTTTTTATTAACTCCAGAAAGACCAAAATTTTGACAGTTAACTTTGAAAGTCCTCAGCAAGTCTCTGATCGGATGAGCATAAGCTCAAAAGATGGTATGCTTGAGCATGTGGATGACTTCTGTTACCTGGGATCATGGATCCGGAAGTCAGGTGAGGACCTTCGAATACGTAAGGGAAAGGCATGGGCAGCCTTGAATAGGCTTTCCAGGATTTGGAAGCCACCGAGATTTAATCGGAAACTTAAGGTCCTATTATTTAGAGCAGCAGTAGTTCCAGTACTCCTCTATGGGAGTCCATGCAGGGCTCTAACTGCTGAGGACACCAAATCTCTGGATGGCACATTCACAAGAATGCTACGCCGGGTTCATTGTGTCAAGTACAATGCACACATCTCCAACCAGACACTATATAACATTGGAGGTGTCTCATTGGTTCCCCCAAGCTTGACACTAGAACAAAATCGCCTCCGCTTTGCAGGACATTGCTTTCGCCGTGAGGACCAGCCAGTGCATAATCTTGTACTTTGGCAGCCTCATGGGGTGAATAAGCATGGTGGACAGCCCATGACTTTCTTGAGACGCATCCTAAAGGACACTGGCCTTGAAGATGCGGATGATCTAGCAAATGTCATGGGTGATAGGGAGTTGTGGCGGTGCAATTTTTTCGACAAGCCGGCACAGCATTCTTAAAAATGCAGCTGCAATGCAACATGCCGACCCTAGTATTAGTAGTAGTAGTGTACTGTGAGTCCCTAACCCTATCTAAATATAGCACAGTACCAATTGACCAGTAATATATACAGGAAATGAAACCAAATACTGAAATACAGAAATAAAACAAAGCAGACAGATAGTAAATAGATTAACCCCAAAAACTTATACCAGTTAAAGCCTAAACGGTAACTAATATTATTATATATTACATATATATTAGGAATGCTGTACCGGCTTGTCGACAAAAGTGCGCCTCCTAAACTCCCTATCACCCATGACATTTGCTAGATCATCTGCATCTTCAAGGCCAGTGTCGTTTAAGACGCCTCTCAAGAAAGGCATGGGCTGTCCTCCATGTTTATTCATTCCATGAGGCTGCCAATCACAAGATTATGGTCCTCACGGAGAAAGCAATGTCCTGCAAAGCGAAGGCGGCTTGCTTGCGAAGGTGTAAAGCTTGGGGGAACCAATGCAAATTTTTTAAAGCAAAATTTTTAAATTAAAAATGTAAAAATTAAAAAAAATTTTAACCTGAAAACGTTTCACCATAAAATTATTGCTTATCACATACCATTTGAAATGCCTGTATGGGGTTTACAGTATGGTTGGAGATGCCATTGTAATTGACACAATGAACCCGACGTAGCATTCTTGTAAAAGTGCCATCCAAAGATTTGGTGTCCTCAGCAGTTAGAGCCGAGCATGGACTCCCATAGAGGAGTACTGGAACTACTGCTGCTCTAAATAATCGGACCTTAAGTTTCCGATAAATTCTCTGTGACTTCCAAATCCTGGAAAGCTTATTCAAGGCTGCCCATGCCTTTCCCTTACGTATTCGAAGGTCCGCATCCCATCAAATACATATCCAGCAATTAGCACGCTAATAGCGGGATGTACCATCCCTGCTAATATCCCGCTATCTTTATAAGATAAAATCCGGATAATCGCCGTAAAAGTGGTACCCGCTATAGAGGCGATTTTAGCGGGATAATTATCCGGTTTTTATCGGTTCCTTAGCGGCACTTTAGCGTAGATTTAGCGGCATTGTTGCTGTTGTGCAATCACTGGCTTTCCTTGTGCATGATGCTCTGGTGGGGAGAGGGAGTGTTTAGCCTTTCCCTTATTCGAAGGTCCGCATACTGTAGGTAGGCAGGCTGTAAGCTTGTTGCTTGAGCTGCTTGCAGCATGCCGTCCTGTTCTTGCTACGGTCAGAGCAGTAGGCCTACAGCAGTATGCGCTATAAGCCTAGAGAGTGGGTACTGGAGTAGGTAGGTACGGTAGGAATGTTATTTACATGGTCAGACGATAGGCCATATTGAAAAGTTTACATGTTTGCATAATACAGTAATACGTTCGGCGGTTTGGGTGCCGGTGGGTGCATACAAACATACCGGTATACCCGGTGCAGAGATCGGCGCAGGATATAAAACATTTTCAATATAAGTCACTATGGTAACGATCAGTTCTGTAGTTCGAGTATGTTTAGGTTGCTTTAGAAGAATGCCCATTTCAATTTCATAATAATGTTATAATGTAGGCTGCAATTTTAATTTAATTTAATATCGTACACGAGCCTAAACTCGGCACTTCGTAAGTAGAAATTTACACCATTATATATAACAAAATAGCATAAAATGTATAGCCCAGCCTATCTATCTAATAATGCGCAACGTACAGTAACTACAATACCATTACCCCCCCTAGCTGCCTAGATACTGTAATTGGCGCCTACTACTACTGGCGAGGTATTGTTATTGTTAGGCAACCCCTTGTTACGATTTTCTACAGTGACAAGGCCGCAAACCATCCATTGTAAATTCCAGTATTTTTGTATTCCGTGAATCAAACACGCAGAGTTACCCACCGATGTTGGTAGGGATCGAGGCCCCATGTTCTTAGTAGCTACCGTTGTATCTCTTATTTCTATTGTATTTGGATCTAATACTGTAGGTACCGAATTCTATACCCGCGTCCACTTCTAAGGCGCTCCACTCCCCTAAGCACTGTAGCAGCTGCTTTCAGTATTACAGTCAGCCAAACCCAGAAAGTATTAAAGGCCCCAAGTGGTGAAGTTTGTGTCATTAATTTCTATTATATTGGTAATATTTAGACTGTCACATTTATACGTTAGTTAGTCCGAATTATATTAAATATGTATTCGAATACTTTGAGTGACGCTGCTTGGGATTTACTGGATCGTATCATGGCAGATGAAAGTGATTCTCAGTCCGGTGATGGGGAACAAGAGAACTGCGTCGCTCCACCAACTGTTAATAAAGAAATCGACACAAACAGCGGTATAAATGTTATCAGTTTTAAATCGGAAGCGGGAGCTATTTGCGGTACTTCCGAAGATAAATTTCGAAAGATCAAACAAGAGTTCTGTACAGATGAACAATATTCTAATAATCAAATCGGCAACACAAACAGCGGTATAAACGTTATCAGTTTTAAATCGGAAGCGGAACCTATTTGCGGTACTTCCGAAGAATTGCAAATTAATCGCAAAGTAAATTTAAAGAATCGTAAACAATCATTGCATAAAAGTATCAAGTATAATTGCGGTTCTTGTGACAAACAATTTACTCAAAAAGGACATCTAAGGACCCACTTGGAATCAGTACATAAAGGTATCAAGTATAATTGCGGTTCTTGTGACAAACAATTTACTCACAAAGAGAATCTAAAGAGACACATCGAATCAGTACATAAAGGTATCAAGTATAATTGCGGTTCTTGTGACAAACAATTTACTCACAAAGAGAATCTAAAGAGACACATCGAATCAGTACATAAAGGTGTCAAGTATAATTGCGGTTATTGTGACCAACAATTTACTCAAAAAGGACATCTAAGGACCCACATGGAATCAGTACATAAAGGTACCAAGTATAATTGCGGTTCTTGTGACAAACAATTTACTGACAAAGGAAATCTGAAGAGACACATGGAATCAGTTCATAGAGGCATCAAGTATAATTGCGTTTCTTGTGACAAACAATTTACTTACAAAGGACATCTAAAGAGACACATAGAATCAGTTCATAAAGGTATCAAGTATAATTGCGTTTCTTGTGACAAACAATTTACTTACAAAGGACATCTAAAGAGACACATAGAATCAGTTCATAAAGGTATCAAGTATAATTATGAATATTGTGACAAACAATTTACCCAAAAAGAGAATCCGAAGAACCACACTCCGTTCACAGAAGAGGCACCAATTAAGGCTCCCGATAGTGGAATCTGAAAATTACCAACTTCAATCTCATTTTATCGACAGAAACTCATAAACTGCGGTACCCCTGTCTGTCTGTTCATTCATCCTCTTACATACAAGTTATATGTTATATATTAAGTGTGCACTTTGTTATCTTAAGCTGAAATACTTGCCGAACTGAAAGTGGTGACGTTGAGTTTAGATTAATGGTATTTTTTATATATTATATTATTTGGCACACTACTAGGTTTCATTTAATTCGAAAAACTTACAAATTGGATGAAAAATTTCGTAGGAGTAGTGATTTAAAAATGAAAAAATGGCATTCCGGGATAATTGCTTTTAAAGTTTGAACCTCCCCGAGCAAAAACTGTCTGTTAATATGTAAGAATGTCTGTCATATTATATATATAGGTCGCACGCGACCTACAGTATATGCATACATACTTGTATATGTGGTGTGACGGGATCCAGGAGGGATCCCGATTTATCCGGTGTGGTATTTAGTCCACGCGTCCCCGCCGTGTGTAAGGGTGAAATAAAGATAATTGAGTTCTGAAGTTCGGTGTATAATAAGAGGTTATAAGATATAGATATATTGTGAATGTGTACAAGGCGGGATACGGTAACTAAAGTCCCGTGATCCCCTAACTAAACTAATTGGCTGTACCCTACGCTAGCACTGTTGCACTGAGATAACTGAATCACTGATTAATAGGTTATTGGTTATATTGCACGGTGGCCTTACTGCTACTCAATCGATGCCATTCCCCCCTCTGATTGGTTAATACCCTTGTTGGCGCCCCGTGGAGTATTCCCGTTCACTCCACCTGTTCTCCTTGGGTTAGGGGTTTGGCCCCTGACCCTCTATTGTGTGCTTCCTTCCCACTCTTATTGGGATGGCGCGAGTTGGTTAATTACCCAATCTCGTGGCTCCCAATATTGCTCATCGGCTAATAACTTTATGGGGTGTTGGCGGGATTGAATAAGCTAACACTCCCCCCCATGCTATCTTCCCGGTAAGAAGATAGCATCAACCAAAAAAGTGCGCTACAATCCCGCTGGATCCCGATCTAATATCGGGTGTGGGGTGGAATTCTTTTCTCTCGGGGTCGGCTTTCCAGGCCGCCCCCTATGGGTATGATATCGCTACCCTGTGTGCCTGGCGTCTCATGTCAGGCCGGTCGCGCTCGCCTCCCACGCAACTTTTGTTTCCCCAACATTTTCGCCCTATCTCACCTTCACTCTCATCCTAACTCTCTCATACCCCCGGACCTCCTCGTCCCTTACTCAGCCTCTCATTCTCCCCCCCCCCCACACTAGAATTGCGTTCGCACTCTCTCCGCACTTTACACTCTTATTCCGGTTCTCAAGTCCACTTTGACTGTTTTATCTCTCCTGACGAACCTTCCCCCCCTCTCGTGCCGCCGCACTCA
>JAUCBJ010002003.1:0-15658 GCA_032718475.1 Nemertoderma westbladi | reverse complement strand
ATAAATGAACCAGATATATATGATTTTACAACGTTTCCAGATAACGTGAATGATGAATTATTGATGGAGGAGGAGGCTTCCCAGTGCGAAACATCTAACCGAAAAGTACAAAAATTTAATCATACTGATCCAGATTGGCACTTTTCAAGTGGCAGTGACAGAGAGGATGAAAGTGATGAAGATTTACTCGAATATGAAGAAACTGATGAAGATTCTGATACTGATCATAATACTGTTGAACCAAGGTCTGATGATAATACTGCTGAACAATGCTCTCCAAATTCGGGACAAGGCGAACATGATATCAAAATATTGCGCACAAATAATTTGGGAGGACGTTCGTATGACAAAGTTGCGAGCTGCTATTACTGCTGTAAGTCACAAATGAAGTTGGTGCGTCATCTCGAAACGCATCATAACAATGAACAAGAAGTTGTAAAACTTATATTATCTAAAGGGAACAAACGTAAACGCTATAACATTATGAGCAAATTACGAAACTTGGGTGCTCATAAACACAACATAGATGTATTGGAAAAAAGAAAAGGATCGCTGATCGTCGTATATAGACCTCACAAAGATGCAGTTGTTAATCCCAGTGATTATGGCCCATGTCCAGCTTGTTTGGGTTGGTATTTGTTTTCTGACATGTGGAGACACCGATGCCCTTGTCCCAGAAACGAAGGGAGCTCAAAGAAATTCATTTATGAAAGCAAACTTCTCAAACCATGTTCTATTCTTGGTGGAAGTGAGAAGTTGCATGCGATTATTAGCGTAATGAAGACAGATAACATAACTGCAGCTGTAATGTCTGATAATCTTATTCTACAATACGGAAGGAAATTGGCGAATAAATTTGGCCATAATGTCGATCAACACCGATTTGTTCGGGACAAATTGAGGGAGATTGGGCGTCTCTTAATAGGATTACGATCATACAATAATTCCCCAGGTGCGGCACTAAGTGAATACATCGACCCAATGAAAATCTCACTTGTTATTAATACAGTGCATTCTTTGGCAGGATTCAATTCCCATGACCATACATTGAAGGTTCCAACTCTGGCCCTCAAACTAGGACATGCTGTGAAGAAATGTGCGGTAATTGTGAAAGGTAATGCCATAGAAGTTGGCAACATTCCCGAAATAGAAAATACTGAAAGATTTCTACAAATTTGCGCATTAAGGTGGCCTGAGTTTGTGTCATCTCACGCCCTAAGGACTCTAGATGAAAAGAAGCGCAATAAGACGTTAATCTTACCTTCCACTGATAGCGTAGTTACCCTATGCGAATACCTACAGGAGAATATAAAGTACCACTCTGAAATGCTAAATCGGGCCATCGATGTAAAGTCAAATTGGGAATGTCTCAACGAACTTGTTTTGGCATATCTTATTGTCTTTAACAGGCGTAGAGAGGGTGAAGTTTCTCGCATGCATGTCACAGATTTTAACAAACGGCATTGTGGAACCGAATTTCCCGATATTGAGAATCTGAGTCAGTTTGAACAAGGACTTTGTAGTCTCTATGAAGTGATTGACATCATTGGGAAACGTGGTAGACCTGTACCTGTGTTGCTTAGTAAATTGATGAAATTATTTCAGCAATCAGATCAGTATACGATGGTTCGACAACATTTGTGTCTACTGTTGACGGTGACACAGAACCATTTGAAGTGTTATGGGGCGTCGTCCAGGGAGACACACTTGCACCATTCTTGTTCATAATTGTTGTTGACTATGTTCTACGCATGTCCTTAGATTATCATAATGGTGATGGGGTGATGATAACTCCACCTACGGGCTCCAGAAGTCGAGGAAATCCTGCCAAGTACCAAACTGATCTAGACTTTGCTGATGATTTAGGAGTACTCTCAGAATCACTAGAGGGAGCCCAACGGCTCCTCAGCTCATTAGAACATGCTGATTCTAGTGTTGGTCTTTTTATTAACTCCAGAAAGACCAAAATTTTGACAGTTAACTTTGAAAGTCCTCAGCAAGTCTCTGATCGGATGAGCATAAGCTCAAAAGATGGTATGCTTGAGCATGTGGATGACTTCTGTTACCTGGGATCATGGATCCGGAAGTAAGGTGAGGACCTTCGAATACGTAAGGGAAAGGCATGGGCAGCCTTGAATAGGCTTTCCAGGATTTGGAAGTCACCGAGAATTATTCGGAAACTTAAGGTCCGATTATTTAGAGCAGCAGTAGTTCCAGTACTCCTCTATGGGATTCCATGCTGGGCTCTAACTGCTGAGGACACCAAATCTTTGGATGGCACATTCACAAGAATGCTACGCCGGGTTCCTTGTGTCAAGTACAATGCACACATCTCCAACCAGACACTATATAACATTGGAGGTGTCTCATTGGTTCCCCCAAGCTTGACACTAGAACAAAATCGCCTCCGCTTTGCAGGACATTGCTTTCGCCGTGAGGACCGGCCAGTGCATAATCTTGTACTTTGGCAGCCTCATGGAGTGAATAAGCATGGTGGACAGCCCATGACTTTCTTGAGACGCATCTTAAAGGACACTGGCCTTAAAGATGCGGATGATCTAGCAAATGTCATGGGTGATAGGGAGTTGTGGCGGTGCAATTTTGTTGACAAGCCGGCACAGCATTCTTAAAAATGCAGCTGCAATGCAGCATGCCGATCCTAGTAGTAGTAGTAGTAGTAGTAGTAGGTAGACTTGCATTAGGTAAAATCCAAGTGATTTCCTAAAGGCTATTTTTTTCCTATTAGGTTCCTAATAGGATCCAATTAGGATCCAATAGGACGTTATTTGAAAGCGTTACTGTATATACAGTATATTCGTTCGAGGACCCACTAACTCTGATATATTATAATTAATTAATGATTTCAAGAAAAATACTCAGTCGACTGTCTGACATTTTGTCGACAAATTAAAAGCTAACTTCCAAATTCAGCGCGGAGTGCGGGCACTAACGTCTCACTTGCAGACAAGGTCCGCGGGCACTAATGACTCGCAGGCAGTAACGTCTCACTTGCAGACAAGGTCCTCGGGCACTAATGTCTCTAATGTCAGTGCAGAATTGTCTGCTAATGTATCGATTGGTATGGTATACAGACGTTTCGGCCTAGGACGTTTCGGTCCAGGACGTTTCGGCCTGGACATTTCGGCCCGGACGATTCGGTCCGGACGTTTCGGCCCATGACGGTAACCGAATGAAAAGGCCAACTTGTTTGATATGATAATAATTATTCATTAAAATTATAATTATTTCACAATAACATACAAACACTTAATAAAATATCTTTCATGAAATGGCTATTTAATTTACTTTTATTTCAAAATAAAATAAACATTAGGGAAGTGGTGCTCTGGTTCCATAGACAATTCGCCATCAATTATGTTATGCGGCCGAAAAAATGCAAGTCAGAACAAAACTTTTGGTCTCGAGTGCCACATTGCTAATATACAGTACTACTAAAGTGAATCAATTTCAAGAACCATTTAGGGCTTAAATCTCGTCTGATCGATATATTTTGGAGATACTTCATTAACTTTAAACATTACTCAATTGATAATTCTTGTAGCTGGACAGTGTATTGCAGCTATGTCTTAATGATCTGCTGAAACAATAACTATCATCTTCGATGATAGATGATTTATACCCGTCGATTTATACGCATACATTTCATCTAAATTTAAATTTAATACGCATATATTTTATCTCATTCCATATGACATCCAGTCTGTCTCATAATTATTAGCAATGCCCCTTTAATGGAATATTTCTTATCTATTATATTTTTAAGACCAACATTAAAATACAGTAATTTTAATTCGGTGTATTTTAATGTACTTTATTTATTGACTCACATTTTAAAATACGTATGTTTTTTTTATGGGGGAAAGCCCATCATCATAACTCTAAAGTTAATTTGTCAGCATGTTATCTTTGTTCTAAGTTACAGTATGGTGTAAATTTATATTAATAAATAATAAGTTATTATTTATATATATAAGAACTTCGATCTTGACGACTTTCAAACAGGTGTCGGAGCAGTTCCTACTGACAACTCCTCTTGTAACGAACGTAACAACTACAAAACAAATATATTGAATAACTTATTATTAATAGCTTATTTAAGGGAGTAAATTTAATCTTTGGGCCAAAACGTCCGACAAGCAAATCTTGTATTTCATTCATTGGGCCGAAACGTCCTAGGCCAAAACGTCTTAGACCGAAACGTCTGTTACCCGATTGGTATACCTGCGAAAGGAAGTAACAAAACCCCACTCAACTTCGGTAAAGTAAAGTGGGCCAAATAGTCCGGCAGCCACAATGGTATACCGACAATTTTTGGACGGATTCAATTTTTTTGATGTTTTTAGTTCTATAGGTCCCACTTAATGAGGAAATGGCGATTATAACATTTTTGACTTTGGGCATTTTGAAATAACGACCTAGTTGCTAAGGACCACATAACCCTACTTTAAGGCATAGCAACTGCAATACAGCATGTCATAATGGATTAAAATCTTCTACAAAGTCAATATAGTTCATTTACGAAATAATGACAATCTTTTTTGTCTGATTTTTAGATCCTGTTGCTATGGAGACGGCATTCAAGTTTACTGTTGCGATTTCAAACGCCTTTAATTATACAATTAGTTACAAAATATGCACCAAAGTTAGTTAAATTATGTTTATTTTATTAGGGTGCCTTTCTGTAACTTTAGACAAGGTTAAGAATCTAAATTGGGCTGATATTTATTTCCCAACCTGTCATGTTTGAGTGTTAAAATAATTATTAAAGACAACAAATTTCAGCGATTATAACATTTAGCTGATGTTTCTACGGTAACTATATTTGTTATTTCCAGTTTAGCTCCTTTCTACTGTATTGTGCATCTTATTTTATTGTACCCGTATTCATAAATCGATACCGTAAGGGATAGTACAGATAAAGTGCATAAGTACCTTAGCAAAGTAAATTAGAGTGGATTCTACTGTACAGTATAGTATGTTCCTGCGTTCCAACGAACGATATAGGCCTACTAATATGTATACTATACCAAATTTTGAGTTGGGTACTACAGTACTTTTTCTTGGGTGACCATTTCGATATGGAGAATTGGGTTTGGAATTCATAACTAATGATGATCATTAGTTATGATTATTAGTTATGGATCATTAGTTAAGCCTATGATTACTCACATTTAGTGTTTTCTTGGAATAGCTAGTGAGTTTCCAGGTCTCTGCATTTAAATGGCACTTGTTCTATAGAAAATTGCTATACTCGTAGTTTCTGATTTGGAATTTTTTTTCATTGACATGAAAATGTCATTAGCTGGTACTAGAAAATTGACATAGTTGTAGTTTCTTATACGGTGAGTCGAATTGTTCATTTAATTGTCATCGGTATGTTTTTTTTAATGTTTTTTTAAATGTTTTGTTAATAATTAAACTGGTACTTTATGCTTGCGTAGTTCTCTAGCAATATAACAGTTGATGATAGCTAATCGAATTAGGAAACCTAGCAATTACTGTAAAAAATTCTAAAATGACTAGTTCGAACATTCATAAGATATTATGGGGGCCACCTGGAAAAAACAGTAACTATTGTATCTGGTAAAAGAAATAGCTAGTAAAATCTCAAAAATTGATCATAAAAGTCAATAGATAAATTGTGGTTAGCGGGCCGGTACTAGTTAACGGGTCGGGACTAGAGTCATCCGACTCCCTTACAGGTTGCCCTCGGAGTCTACCTAGGTAATGCCAAGCAAACTACTGTATAAACGAATTTAAGTTCCATGAATTGTAAGAAATCCTCGCATTCACTAGCTATGCTAATAACCCAACCAAACAGGAATATTGGACCTACCTTATCACATGTGGATGAAGCGGATCATTCTATACTGAGATTGACCAAAAAGGAAATGTCAAAAGAACTAGAATGACATAGATATCAAGAGTTATACTGGTTATAGAGTTATACTATTATTATTTCAAATGACAGAATGCGGTAATGCCTTGCCATTAAAAGTTTTGGCGGGGTCTGCTATTGGTCTACATCGAGCTAAATGTATTGACCATGAGTTCCTCAAAGATGTCGCTATGTAATTTGGTATTTTCCTGTTCAGGACAGGACGATGGACTTACATTAAGGGGGATGCATACATTAATGAGTTTCATTGGATCAATGCAATATGAAGTTTAATGGTTGAAACCGGCCTCTCTGAAGTCTATCGTGTGTATTTTGGCGGTGTTTCGAAGATGTTATCTGTGAAAAAGTTTCCACAGAACATGCGCGCTATGCGCATTTTCGCAGATAAATATTCTATATTTGTTCTATTATTACATTTTTATCTGAGGGAAGAACAGG
Source organism: Nemertoderma westbladi (assembly GCA_032718475.1). NCBI lineage: Eukaryota > Metazoa > Xenacoelomorpha > Nemertodermatida > Nemertodermatidae > Nemertoderma > Nemertoderma westbladi. Next base: position 9,300 of record JAUCBJ010002003.1, on the reverse strand, counting down.
TATAACCAATTAAATTTTCATAAAATCCCCATTTAAAAACCGTACCGCAGTAATAGACGTGGGCGATACAGTAAAAATGCATCGTGGTATCATAGGAAATCTTTTGGGAGGCCATGCATTATCTGGGTGTGAAACGGTTGCGAGTATGTTTGGGATTGGCATAGCGAAAGTCATCAAGGCTTTGGAGAAAGGACTCACTCTTACTTGTTGTATGGGAGGGCACCACTGTGGAGTGGGTCACCATTTATTTTTTAATTTTATACAATTATATATTTACTATTTTTTACACACACTATAAACATTAGTTTTGTTTATTAGAATAAGTGAATTTGAAATGTTGCTTGAGTCACTGTGTAGGGAATGATTTCTTGATTAAATCGATTAAATCAGTTTAGATGCACCAAACCACGTCCCGTTTCTTGCCGATAATTGGTGTCTTTGTGGCCCTTTGCAACGCCACATTAGACAAGTACCTCCGTGTTTTGTACGTCTAAAAATGTGGGCAGAGTAGCTACAACCAACATGTTTGCAAGAACTTTTACTAGTGGGTATGGGTAACAGGCCACAGGATTGTGCAAATGTTATCGCACTCCCCTCATCTTTTAAATTTTGGGAAATTTCTATAATATTTAAATCAGTGGACTGTCTCGAATATAAATGTCTTTGAATGTTTGTACTCATAATGTCAAAAAACACAAATGAATCTTTAAAATATGAAATGAATATAAACGTTCTAGAATTGTGTTGTAGTTGGAAACAATATTTAAATAAACTTAGTACACTTATAATATCGGTTAAAATACACAATAAAAAAAAATTAAAATGGTGACCCACTCCACAGTGGTGCCGTATGGGAGATATGGAAGCACCGCAATCTACAGTCTTAATGGAATGTACTAACTTTATAACTGACAGGTGTGACTGCTATGGATATGACTCAGACAACATGACCCAGTCACGACAAAAGGTGTGCACAGAAAAACCAATTACCAGCTGTGCAAAGCTGCAAATAATACCACCAACCACTGACTCCTTCTCAGAGAACGTGAAAAGGGCCCATTTGCAAGTAAAGGTGTGGAAGACACGGGAAGAACTCAATGGAAATTAGACCCCCTAGTGTAGACCCCAGAGAATATGGGTGGATAATAGCTAACAATCAACTTTCCCCGATTGCAATACCTGAGGGCATACCACCAGCTCCGGATTGCATTTTGCAATTTTGCAATTTTTGGTGTAACTGTTAATCCAAAATCCAATGTAAATCGCAGAAGTGCACCTGCAGAAAAAACCAACATGATTGCACAGAATTGTGCAACTGCAATAAAGATTCATGCGCAAACTTTTCGTAATCTCATATTGTATTATAATCAAACAATGAATAATATAAAATGTATAGTCTCCATATTCGCCATGCATTAAATAAATTTTGTATATTTAGCATTAAAAAAGTGTTATAAACAAGCGAGTCTGCGCATTGTATAGACTACTACTGGAAAGGAGGAATTTAACTACTGTACAATATAAGTTATGCAGGGGTAATGAAACCGAAATTCAGTAGAACACCTCACACACACCAACTGTATTGTTACAGTGCCTGTCAATCAATCTAAGGCTTTGCGGGATCCCATTAGTAGCCTGGCCTATAGTTGTTTGTTGCAGCCGCCATGCTCTTTGAGCTTAGTCTACCCGCCTAGCCGCCCTGCTCTTTATTTCCGTGCCCTACACTGCCCTATACTAACCCATGGCATCTCTGCACAGAGGGATACTTCGGCTCTACATTTTCAATCTGTTAAATCTGATCAATCTAGACAGAAAGTCTGGTGTCTGGATTGAAGAAGTTGAAAGTAGGTTCAATTTCATCAATCTAACTATTATTTTTCTACGAGAGTAGATTGATTCAGATGGATGCAGATTGAAGAATGGATTTTAATTGTGAACAAGACTGTAAATGCTAAGGCTCCTAGAATTTAAATCAAGTTAAATTCAAATTTGGCAAGGGGCATCAGTGTGGGCTGCTTTACAGAACTTCTAGACAAATTTTTGAAATTTTGACCGGAAGTGCATTTTTTATTTAAAAAAATATATATTTTTTTATTTTTTTAAATTATCGGCCCAAAACACCACTTAAATTCAAAAATTCAAAATTCTGTCTAGAAGTTTTATTGCTCGACATCTCTAGATCACAGTGTGAAAATTTCAAACGATTTGATGAAACAATTACGGAGGAGTAGTATTTTGAGTGGAGTAAAAACGAGAAAAAATAATTCCGAGTAAAATGGGATTAAAGTTTGAACCTTCTCGCTCAAAATTTTCTCTCTATTATTCTATCAATATGTAATAATCATAAGTGTAATATATGTATGTTAATGAAGAAGCACAGAGCTGGAATTTTCGCTACGGGGGTTTTCGAGGTCGCTGATTTAATTTCTGGTATCTGTTTTCAATTTTTTTCAAAATCTTGTTTGTCTGTCTGTCTGTCTGTCAGACTGTCTGTCTGTCCGCCAAATTATACTATATACTTACATAGCAAGCTAAAATTTTCGCAACTGAGGTTTTCAAGGTCGCTGATTTCATTTCTGGTATCTGTTTTCATTTTTGTCAAAATCTTGTCTGTCTGTCTGTCTGTCTGTCTATCTGTCAGACTGGCCGTCTGTCCATCAAATTATACTAAATACTTATATAGCAAGCTAAAATTTTTGCTACTGAGGTTTTCGAGGTCGCTGATTTAATTTCTGGTATCTGTTTTCAATTTTTTTCAAAATCTTGTTTGTCTGTCTGTCTGTCTGTCAGACTGTCTGTCTGTCCGCCAAATTATACTATATACTTACATAGCAAGCTAAAATTTTCGCAACTGAGGTTTTCAAGGTCGCTGATTTCATTTCTGGTATCTGTTTTCATTTTTGTCAAAATCTTGTCTGTCTGTCTGTCTGTCTGTCTATCTGTCAGACTGGCCGTCTGTCCATCAAATTATACTAAATACTTATATAGCAAGCTAAAATTTTTGCTACTGAGGTTTTCGAGGTCGCTGATTTCATTTCTGGTATCTGTTTTCAATTTTTTTCAAAATCTTGTTTGTCTGTCTGTCTGTCTGTCAGACTGTCTGTCTGTCCGCCAAATTATACTATATACTTACATAGCAAGCTAAAATTTTCGCAACTGAGGTTTTCAAGGTCGCTGATTTCATTTCTGGTATCTGTTTTCATTTTTGTCAAAATCTTGTCTGTCTGTCTGTCTGTCTGTCTATCTGTCAGACTGGCCGTCTGTCCATCAAATTATACTAAATACTTATATAGCAAGCTAAAATTTTTGCTACTGAGGTTTTCGAGGTCGCTGATTTCATTTCTGGTATCTGTTTTCATGCTTGTCAACATCTTGTACAGTATGTCTGTCTGTCTGTCTTTCTGTGTGTGTGTCTGTCTGTCTGTCAGTCTGTTCGTCAATCAGTCTATCGATGAAAATATATATTCAAAATTATTTTCACCCCAAATCTGTTTTAGAACAAAATGAAATTACTAAAATAGTTAGATCATAAAAATTACCAAAAAAGACATTATATCTTCATTAAATTAATACACCCAAAATTTTGATTTTTTATGCAATCATCGTCACATCTTAAAAACTAATCAAGCTGAGAAAACTAATAACTTTCATATTCGGAATCGCCATTAAATTCTACACAAAATTCGCACAAAAAAGTTTTTTCACTTTTTTGACCAAAAAAAGGTGAACCCCCTTAATGTATTATATCGATAGAACGCGGCCAACGCACAGTACACGTGGGATCTAAGTTCGCTTCTCTTTCAAAGTGGGATCTAAGTGCGCTTCGTGACTGCATGATGATTACCAAAGGCTTTCAATAGCATAAATTGGGATCTAAGTTCACCGAGATAGGATCTAAGTTCACCTAGTTAGGATCTAAGTTCACCCAGTTAGGATCTAAGTTCACCTAGTTAGTATCTAAGATCACCTACATACATAGTTTGGATCTAAGTTCACCCAGATAGGATCTATGTTCACGTACTGTATATAGGACCTAATTTCGCAAAGATCTAAGTTCATCAAAGTCAGGCTTTGCAGGATCTAAGTTCGTTTTATTGTTAAGCACTGTTGCAGAACACCCTACCCTATCCCAGTTTTCTGTATGTTGTGGGTGCGGAATTGTTAGGTGGGGGGGGGGGGGGGGGGGGGGGAGGGGGGACTGATAATCAATTCTTATTCTATTTCTTCTAGAGCAGATTTATCAAGATTACGATTTTGAAAACCGTTTAGCATGATCTGTCTTACTTCTCGAGATTATGGCTGTCTGTCCGTTTGACTGTCGGTCTGTCCGTCACCGTCAGTATGTCTCCAAAACAATACAACGCATATACAGTACTATCTATCTTAAAAATTTTCTATATCGGTTTTCTTGGTTGGTGACTTCATTTCTGATGTCAGGATTGTTTCTGTTTGTATGTCTGTCCTGCCCGTCAAAATGAAACTAATAGCCTGAAAGCCAAACAGACAATGTGGAAGTCATCAAACATCAAATGTTAAAACTGACACTCGAAATGAACTCTACGGCCAGAAAAACCCCATAACTATACTTTTAGCTTGATAGCGTGCTATTTTCTTATATTTGACGGACAGATTGTTGGATAGTAACTCCATAATATAATATCATGATATAAACTCATTTTTTCCGAGAAGAGAACAATTAGACGAAAAATATATATCTGGTACCAACTTGGGTACAATAGGTTTATTTGCGCCTAGCGTATGGGCGCCTTTACAAATAATTATTTTATTATTATTATTTATAGTCGGATAGACCGCCCAACAGACACCCGATTCTAAGTTCACCAGGATCTAAGTTTGCCAGAATCTGCTGATCAAAGATTGCCTAAGGTTATGAGTTTGCCGTAGATTAGGACAGTCTAGGTCGTTTCTTGTGGTATAAAACATAGCCCCTTCTTCATAAGATTAAATATTAAATGATGAAAGTGATTAAATAATAAAAAGTAGCCCTTTTTAAATATAATGCAAAAAATAAACAGATACGTCCGGGATCGAGCTCGATTCTATGTTGGTAAGTATTAGCGAAGTATCCATTCCACTAATCGGCAAGAATGGAAACGTGGGCACAAAGAGGAACGAACTGTGAACGTCTCCTTCTAAATAGATTCCCCGGCTTTACAACCTTAGATCCTGAGCGAACTTAGATCTTGGGTGAACATACTGTATATTGCACAACATTGGGTCCCATAAACTCTATTGGATCATGCTAAACTTAGATCGTATGCGTCATCTGGTAACCGATTTATGGTGACACAGAACCATTCGAAGTGTTATGGGGAGTCCTCCAGGGAGATACACTTGCGCCAATCTTGTTCATAATTGTGGTTGACTATGTTCTACGCATGTCCTTAGATCAACATAATGATGATGGGGTGATTAGTAACTACAGCTACTGGCTCCAGAAGTCGAGGAAATCCTGCCAAGTACCTAACTGATCTAGACTTTGCTGATGACTTAGGAGTACTCTCAGAATCACTAGGTGGAACCCAACGGCTCCTCAGCTCATTAGAACAGGCTACATATAGTGTTGGTCTTTTTACTAACTCCAAAAAAACCCAAATTTTGATAGTTAACTTTGAAAGTCCTCAGCAAGTCTCAGACCGGATGAACATAAGCTCAAATGATGTTATGCTTGAGTATGTGGACGACTTATGTTACCTGGGATCATGGATCCGGAAGTCAGATGAGGACCTTCGAATACGTAAGGGAAAGGCATGGGCAGCCTTGAATGGGCTTTCCAGGATTTAGAAGTCACATATAATTCATCGGAAACTTAAGGTCTGATTATTTAGAGCAGCAGTAGTTCCAGTACTTCTCTATGGGAGTCCATGCTGGGATATAACTGCTGAGGACACCAAATCTCTGGATGGCACATTCACAAGAATGCTACGCCGGTTTCACTGTGTCAAGTACAATGCACACATCTCCAACCAGAAACTATATAACATTGGAGGATATAGCATCTAGTAGGACAACCCTAGGACCAGGATCCAGCCAGCCTAACCCTACCCTCCCCGACGATCTAATACTAATAGAATAAGTTCCCCCCATGAGGGAAGCCGAATTTGAATATTGAAAACTTGAACTTGAACCGAATTTGAGATGTCCAGTTCTGTTTTTGTTGATTCCATCGGATCCAGGACCCTCATAAACACGTAGAACGCAAGACACAAGATGATACTATCTATTGATTAATTTGCTTATTTTAAAAAAGTTTGGTGGTGGCACAACAATTTTCACCCACTGGCAAAAAATACAAGTTTGAAAACTCTTATGCAATTTTTACTTATTCCATTGAATTCAGAACCCACACAAACCCGTATAACGCAAGAAACAAGGTGACACAATCAATTGAGATATTTGATGGTTTTCAAAATTTGGTGCTAGCACCACATTTTGCACCCACTTCCGAATAATACAAGTTTGAGATATCTTGTTCGATAATTATATATTCCATTGAATTCAGAACAGACATAAACCTCCAAAACGCAAGAAATAAATTGTGACAAGCAATTTTATCTATTGAATAGATTTTTCAAAATTTCGTGCTAGCACCAAAATTTGCACACAGCACCGAAAAATACAAGTTTGATACGCTAGGTGCAACTCGTATATATTCCATCGAAACCAGAACCCCAAAATGCCCAATTGCGTAAAATGCAAGTTTCAAATAATCAATTGACAAATTTGACATATTTCAAAATTTGGCGCTGGCACCAAAATTTGGCACCCAGTGAAAAAAACAAGTTTGAAATTTCTAAATTAATTTATATGAATTCCATCCAACACCAAAACACCGGTATAAATCATATTGCATAAATCATATAATGCAGCATATTCATATGTAAACATGGCCTCAATAAATCATAAAGTGAAAATTGTGCTGATTGGCAGGGAATTAACACAAAGGCTATGGGACAAAGAAAAAACACTGGCCAATGGCTGGTGATTTCGTCACTATAGCTCAGTATCAAAATGAACGATAGAGGGCGTAAGTTTTATAAGTTCTCAAATCCCTCGAGACAATGCCAGTTTTAGAGTAGTTCGCGCATTGCACAAAAACAACACATTTTTGCAACAAAAGCTTTAATAACTAACCTCCAATGAAGCAGACGTAAACCTTGCCGAGTCACAGCTGTTGGCGCAGCTCGTTCATATTTAATAAGGCTCCAACAACAGCCACAGGGGTTAGCGTTGTCTGATGCAACAACCGCCGCAGGGGTTAGCGTTGTCTAACGCATACCATTCGAAACATCCATCACGGGTCATAAAAGGACCACCCAGTACAGTCGAATTGTATACCTCCTGTTCTACAATGAAATATTTGTCCTGGTTCTGAAGAAGTCAATGGAGAGGATGACACTATATTTCGAGCAGAAGATAACGGTCAGGGGTTACTGCTACATGATAGCCCGTGAGTATAATTACGATACTATAGAAATACTCGCTCCACTATGGATTCTCAAGGACGCTACGATGGTCGATGATGCAAAGAGATACGCCCCTCTACCAACTGGGCTGATATCTATAAGGACAATGGCACCATTCGTCATGGAGGTGCCATGATAAACAACCGCGACACCTATACTAACAGCAGAACTGTTGAACAGACAAATACCCGTTAATACCTTTCTGCCAACCTAATGAGCTCTCGCCTAACCAATAAGACACAAAGACTGCTCTACTGTTAAGTAAAGGGGATCAGGAGCGTGATATTACTAAATTGTAAAGGTTGCTAAATACAAAACCGCTACTTACCGTTAGATGGCGCTAATCTGCCGTCCGCTAATATAATTTACTAAATTTACACGGCTCCTACAAAATCGCTTGTTCCTTTCTCTACCGATTGCTCGATAGAGAGCTAACTGTTCGAATCTATGAGCCACGCGGGAATAACCAAAACAATAAACCCGAGTCGGCTCCCTAAGCTTACTTAAGACGAGTGCGAGAGGCTTTGCACTCAGAGTATTCTTACGCCTAATTTTATCACTATTAAAGCACGCTATTGCCTACGTCTTTTCTAATCGCGAATACTGGGGGTTCCCTAACGTAATGTGTGAATGCGAGAATATTTAAAATAATCAAAATGGTACAGTATTTGTCTCTACGTGGATAATGCCGCTCTGGGTCTAAACTTGCCTGCCGCTGGCTTTAGGCCAGCAAATTACTAGCGTATTGTGCGTACTGAATAATGCGATCTGGCTTATTGCCCGCTAATGCAAATAACCGCTCAGCGTGAATAGTTTACAGTACTCTAATTATTACCTTAACTACTCTCCGTTATGCTGCGTGCTAATTCTTAATTTTATTAATCAATTACAGTCACAAATATGTAACAGCGCACTAATTACTAAGAGTTCCAGAATGCGTAATTGTTCGCGCTTTTGAAGACCTTTAGCAGTTTAACCTGCCAAAATTTATATGTCTTTTAGTTAATTAACACACCTTTAGCATACGACAATATTTTATGCTAATAAACAAAACATTAGCCGAAGCCAGCCCATGCGCGATCATTCACCCGATGGATCTACACCCGGGAGGCTGAATTCGGATGCTTAGATTTTATTATTGCAGTGTAAGGTTGCAGTGTAAGCCTACTGTATTATTCGATTGATCGCTAATATGTAATTTCTGACAGATATTATTAACTTTCGGTAAATATTAACAGTTCCTTTAGGACGTGGCGCTCTAGCTATTTAAACAGAGCTAGGACTTATACTAAACGCAACGATAAGGCTTATGATTAAAGTATAAGTCGCATTCTTTAGGAAATGCTTTGTTACCAGTCACATCACACTCACAATCATGCACACTATTCTGCCGACCGTCAGTATATTTGATCACACATAAAGAGAACAGCAATTGACTCAGGTAGTGTCTACTAAATAACATTAGATTCAATACACACCACATTGATATAAATCGCAATTGTTATATATAGCCTGTCTCTCTAACCTGTAGTGTATCAAGAAATTGGGAAATTTGGGTGATTTATCAATATTCTCCAAATGACAATATTTCATCAACAAATCGATACAATTAATAACTGACGGTAAATAGCAGTACAAACAATATGATTAGTGCAGTTAAATTAAGTGAGGTAACACCGCCGGTAACAGTTATACTTTCTATAATCTAAGCAGTTTTACTAGAGTTGTTCCAAAAGCCGGTGTTATGGCGAAAAATGGGAACACAACAACAGAAACATGTGACTACTGCTCTATATGAAGATACCAGCTACCC
>JAUCBJ010002002.1:0-18227 GCA_032718475.1 Nemertoderma westbladi | reverse complement strand
CTGTTGTCCCAAGTACTCTCCGTTCGCCATATTCGCTAGTCCTTGCTCGTTGCCCCAAGTACTCTCCGTTCGCCATATTCGCTAGTTCTTGCCGTTGTCCCAGGTACTCTCCGTTCGCCATATTCGCTAGTTCTTGCTGTTGTCCCAAGTACTCTCCGTTCGCCATATTCGCTAGTTCTTGCTGTTGTCCCAAGGGTACTCTCCGTTCGCCATATTCGCTAGTTCTTGCTGTTGTCCCAAGTACTCTCCGTTCGCCATATTCGCTAGTTCTTGCTGTTGTCCCAAGTACTCTCCGTTCGCCATATTCGCTAGTTCTTGCTGTTGTCCCAAGTACTCTCCGTTCGCCATATTCGCTAGTTCTTGCTGTTGTCCCAAGTACTCTCCGTTCGCCATATTCGCTAGTTCTTGCTGTTGTCCCAAGTACTCTCCGTTCGCCATATTCGCTAGTTCTTGCTGTTGTCCCAAGTACTCTCCGTTCGCCATATTCGCTAGTTCTTGCTGTTGTCCCAAGTACTCTCCGTTCGCCATATTCGCTAGTTCTTGCTGTTGTCCCGGGTACTCTCCGTTCGCCATATTCGCTAGTTCTTGCTGTTGTCCCAAGTACTCTCCGTTCGCCATATTCGCTAGTTCTTGCTGTTGTCCCAAGTACTCTCCGTTCGCCATATTCGCTAGTTCTTGCTGTTGTCCCAAGTACTCTCCGTTCGCCATATTCGCTAGTTCTTGCTGTTGTCCCAAGTACTCTCCGTTCGCCATATTCGCTAGTTCTTGCTGTTGTCCCAAGTACTCTCCGTTCGCCATATTCGCTAGTTCTTGCTGTTGTCCCAAGTACTCTCCGTTCGCCATATTCGCTAGTTCTTGCTGTTGTCCCAAGTACTCTCCGTTCGCCATATTCGCTAGTTCTTGCTGTTGTCCCAAGGGTACTCTCCGTTCGCCATATTCGCTAGTTCTTGCTGTTGTCCCAAGTACTCTCCGTTCGCCATATTCGCTAGTTCTTGCTGTTGTCCCAAGTACTCTCCGTTCGCCATATTCGCTAGTTCTTGCTGTTGTCCCAAGTACTCTCCGTTCGCCATATTCGCTAGTTCTTGCTGTTGTCCCAAGTACTCTCCGTTCGCCATATTCGCTAGTTCTTGCTGTTGTCCCAAGTACTCTCCGTTCGCCATATTCGCTAGTTCTTGCTGTTGTCCCAAGTACTCTCCGTTCGCCATATTCGCTAGTTCTTGCTGTTGTCCCAAGTACTCTCCGTTCGCCATATTCGCTAGTTCTTGCTGTTGTCCCAAGTACTCTCCGTTCGCCATATTCGCTAGTTCTTGCTGTTGTCCCAAGTACTCTCCGTTCGCCATATTCGCTAGTTCTTGCTGTTGTCCCAAGTACTCTCCGTTCGCCATATTCGCTAGTTCTTGCTGTTGTCCCAAGTACTCTCCGTTCGCCATATTCGCTAGTTCTTGCTGTTGTCCCAAGTACTCTCCGTTCGCCATATTCGCTAGTTCTTGCTGTTGTCCCAAGTACTCTCCGTTCGCCATATTCGCTAGTTCTTGCTGTTGTCCCAAGTACTCTCCGTTCGCCATATTCGCTAGTTCTTGCTGTTGTCCCAAGTACTCTCCGTTCGCCATATTCGCTAGTTCTTGCTGTTGTCCCGGGTACTCTCCGTTCGCCATATTCGCTAGTTCTTGCTGTTGTCCCAAGTACTCTCCGTTCGCCATATTCGCTAGTTCTTGCTGTTGTCCCAAGTACTCTCCGTTCGCCATATTCGCTAGTTCTTGCTGTTGTCCCAAGTACTCTCCGTTCGCCATATTCGCTAGTTCTTGCTGTTGTCCCAGGAGTACTCTCCGTTCGCCATATTCGCTAGTTCTTGCTGTTGTCCCAAGTACTCTCCGTTCGCCATATTCGCTAGTTCTTGCTGTTGTCCCAAGGGTACTCTCCGTTCGCCATATTCGCTAGTTCTTGCTGTTGTCCCAAGTACTCTCCGTTCGCCATATTCGCTAGTTCTTGCTGTTGTCCCAAGTACTCTCCGTTCGCCATATTCGCTAGTTCTTGCTGTTGTCCCGGAAGTACTCTCCGTTCGCCATATTCGCTAGTTCTTGCTGTTGTCCCAAGGGTACTCTCCGTTCGCCATATTCGCTAGTTCTTGCTGTTGTCCCAAGTACTCTCCGTTCGCCATATTCGCTAGTTCTTGCTGTTGTCCCAAGGTACTCTCCGTTCGCCATATTCGCTAGTTCTTGCTGTTGTCCCAAGTACTCTCCGTTCGCCATATTCGCTAGTTCTTGCTGTTGTCCCAAGGTACTCTCCGTTCGCCATATTCGCTAGTTCTTGCTGTTGTCCCAAGTACTCTCCGTTCGCCATATTCGCTAGTTCTTGCTGTTGTCCCAAGTACTCTCCGTTCGCCATATTCGCTAGTTCTTGCTGTTGTCCCGGAAGTACTCTCCGTTCGCCATATTCGCTAGTTCTTGCTGTTGTCCCAAGTACTCTCCGTTCGCCATATTCGCTAGTTCTTGCTGTTGTCCCAAGTACTCTCCGTTCGCCATATTCGCTAGTTCTTGCTGTTGTCCCAAGTACTCTCCGTTCGCCATATTCGCTAGTTCTTGCCGTTGTCCCGGGTACTCTCCGTTCGCCATATTCGCTAGTTCTTGCTGTTGTCCCAAGTACTCTCCGTTCGCCATATTCGCTAGTTCTTGCTGTTGTCCCAAGTACTCTCCGTTCGCCATATTCGCTAGTTCTTGCTGTTGTCCCAAGTACTCTCCGTTCGCCATATTCGCTAGTTCTTGCTGTTGTCCCAAGGGTACTCTCCGTTCGCCATATTCGCTAGTTCTTGCTGTTGTCCCAAGTACTCTCCGTTCGCCATATTCGCTAGTTCTTGCTGTTGTCCCAGGAGTACTCTCCGTTCGCCATATTCGCTAGTTCTTGCTGTTGTCCCAAGTACTCTCCGTTCGCCATATTCGCTAGTTCTTGCCGTTGTCCCGGGTACTCTCCGTTCGCCATATTCGCTAGTTCTTGCTGTTGTCCCAAGTACTCTCCGTTCGCCATATTCGCTAGTTCTTGCTGTTGTCCCAAGTACTCTCCGTTCGCCATATTCGCTAGTTCTTGCTGTTGTCCCAAGTTGCAAGTACTCTCCGTTCGCCATATTCGCTAGTTCTTGCTGTTGTCCCAAGTTGCAAGTACTCTCCGTTCGCCATATTCGCTAGTTCTTGCTGTTGTCCCAAGTTGCAAGTACTCTCCGTTCGCCATATTCGCTAGTTCTTGCTGTTGTCCCAAGTTGCAAGTACTCTCCGTTCGCCATATTCGCTAGTTCTTGCTGTTGTCCCAAGTTGCAAGTACTCTCCGTTCGCCATATTCGCTAGTTCTTGCTGTTGTCCCAAGTTGCAAGTACTCTCCGTTCGCCATATTCGCTAGTTCTTGCTGTTGTCCCAAGTTGCAAGTACTCTCCGTTCGCCATATTCGCTAGTTCTTGCTGTTGTCCCAAGTACTCTCCGTTCGCCATATTCGCTAGTTCTTGCTGTTGTCCCAGAGTACTCTCCGTTCGCCATATTCGCTAGTTCTTGCTGTTGTCCCAAGTACTCTCCGTTCGCCATATTCGCTAGTTCTTGCTGTTGTCCCAAGTACTCTCCGTTCGCCATATTCGCTAGTTCTTGCTGTTGTCCTCAAGTACTCTCCGTTCGCCATATTCGCTAGTTCTTGCCGTTGTCCCAAGTACTCTCCGTTCGCCATATTCGCTAGTTCTTGCCGTTGTCCCGGGTACTCTCCGTTCGCCATATTCGCTAGTTCTTGCTGTTGTCCCAAGTACTCTCCGTTCGCCATATTCGCTAGTTTTTGCTGTTGTCCCAAGTACTCTCCGTTCGCCATATTCGCTAGTTCTTGCTGTTGTCCCAAGTTGCAAGTACTCTCCGTTCGCCATATTCGCTAGTTCTTGCCGTTGTCCCAAGTACTCTCCGTTCGCCATATTCGCTAGTTCTTGCCGTTGTCCCGGGTACTCTCCGTTCGCCATATTCGCTAGTTCTTGCTGTTGTCCCAAGTACTCTCCGTTCGCCATATTCGCTAGTTCTTGCTGTTGTCCCAGGTACTCTCCGTTCGCCATATAATATAAATAAACAAGTAATGCAGTACTGAGTACTGGAAAGCTTGTCCTTGTACGGGTTATTGCTGCACTGTGCTACAGTACTAATGTAGCAGTAGTACCTGTGTAATAAACTGCCTAATTTGTACTGTAATTTACACAAAGATAGTATTGGGTATCTGAATGTTGATATCAATGGGATCCCGAGGCGTACAGTGACGTCACGACCAATCACAGATCGTTTTCAAATTTTGAATAATTTTTAAACTGAAAACAAAAATATCTCAGCTATTTTAGCATCTTATTGAATTCTGTAAACGCCATTGTGTTTCTGTGATATTATTGCATCTAATTAATCTGGTTTTGAATTTGAGTCGTGAACCCCATTGTCACCCTAACTGCCTGGGTAAAAATCATTTATCACCTGGTAATTTATTATTATATGAAAAATTATATTCATTATTTTAATGAATGCGAGAGGCATATTTTATTGAAGTTTTATGTTTTACTGTACATATGAAAGTTTTAACTAGAATGTACATTAAATGTGCTACTTTTGTTAGTAATGTTTTACTTTTACTTTAAATGTGAGTTCGAAATCGATTCTAAAATATTTTGTGACATAATGGTGTTAAATTGTGTATTGTTTTATTGCCACGATTGTGTTTATTGTGACGATTATGACAGGTATCATATAATTTTATAGAGTAATGAATTTTATATGTTTTAACTTATTTTAATAGTATATATTACAACGAATTATGTTATGTGTGTTTTTATAACCATTTATATATAACCAGTCTGACCATTTTAATTATACTGTAGCACCGGGGCGTCGAATAATAATAATAGTGTTTTGGTGTAATAAAAAAACTCCAATTTCAACTTCAATTGATACCGGTAACGTGATTGAACATTATTTCTGGTTGGGATTATATATAACTATATAGCCCATTATCTTTGTTTTCTTTGTTGACTTCTTCAAGGCCTTTGTTTCAGTCTCTCGCTCACGTATGTTCACCTTACTTTCATTATGTGGGATTCCTGATGAAATTATTGCAGCAATCAGATCAGTATACGATGGTTCGACAACATTTGTGTCTACTGTTGACGGTGACACGGAACCATTTGAAGTGTTATGGGGCGTCCTCCAGGGAGACGCACTTGCACCCTTCTTGTTCATAATTGTTGTTGACTATCGTCACCTTCAAGGCAGAACCCCCTAAGTCGATTTTTGTAGTTCTGAGATAATCGATAAAAACTGTTTATTTTTTAGAGAGATGCCTCAGTTTACTTGTTATTGTGTTTTTTGATAACTAAATATATATAGAATTCATATAACTAAACTTTCAATTTGATTTAGAATTACCTTTGAAATATATTGCGGTTTTTTTGTAAAAATTCTGACTTATGGTGTTTTGCCAAAACAAAGGTGAACACCATTTTCTGGTATTATCCCGTAACTATACGATAGTTGCGGGGTATTGCCTAGAAAACAAGGTATCCTCAATTTGGCAAAACACCACAAGTCCGAATTTTTACAAAAAACACGCAAAATACTGTATATCAAATAATACCCAAGGCGTATCGTGCGTCCTTAATTATTTAGTTCGTAGTGCGAACGTAATACATGTGCGCATTTGTTATTAGCTAATACGTGCTATCTAACATGTTAACTAGCACATGATCAGGTGTTAGTATTACCTGTAAACGCAATAATAACAAATAATCACATAGAATATATCTAACACACTTGCGCACATGTTGGAAATTTTTGAATTCAAAATTCTAAAGGGCTCCATAAGTTTTTGATATTTTGGTATTAATTGCTTCTAAAATAAGTACGGGACTGTAGTTAGAATCATGTATCAATACAAATTGAACTACTACTACTACTACTAGGATCGGCATGCTGCATTGCAGCTGCATTTTTAAGAATGCTGTGCCGGCTTGTCAACAAAATTGCACCTCCACAACTCCCTATCACCCATGACATTTGCTAGATCATCCGCATCTTTAAGGCCAGTGTCCTTTAAGATGCGTCTCAAGAAAGTCATGGGCTGTCCACCATGCTTATTCACTCCATGAGGCTGCCAAAGTACAAGATTATGCACTGGCTGGTCCTCACGGCGAAAGCAATGTCCTGCAAAGCGGAGGCGATTTTGTTCTAGTGTCAAGCTTGGGGGAACCAATGAGACACCTCCAATGTTATATAGTGTCTGGTTGGAGATGTGTGCATTGTACTTGACACAATGTACCCGGCGTAGCATTCTTGTGAATGTGCCATCCAGAGATTTGGTGTCCTCAGCAGTTAGAGCCCAGCATGGACTACCGTAGAGGAGTACTGGAACTACTGCTGCTCTAAATAATCGGACCTTAAGTTTCCGATTAATTCTAGGTGACTTCCAAATCCTGGAAAGCCTATTCAAGGCTGCCCATGCCTTTCCCTTACGTATTCGAAGGTCCTCACCTGACTTCCGGATCCATGATCCCAGGTAACAGAAGTCGTCCACATGCTCAAGCATACCATCCTTTGAGCTTATGCTCATCCGATCAGAGACTTGCTGAGGACTTTCAAAGTTAACTGTCAGAATTTTGGTCTTTCTGGAGTTAATAAAAAGACCAACACTAGAAGCAGCATGTTCTAATGAGCTGAGGAGCCGCTGGGCTCCCTCTAATGATTCTGAGAGTACTCCTAAGTCATCAGCAAAGTCTAGATCAGTTAGGTACTTGGCAGGATTTCCTCGACTTCTGGAGCCAGTAGGTGGAGTTATCATCACCCCATCATCACCATGATGATCCAAGGACATGCGTAGAACATAGTCAACCACAATAATGAACAAGAATGGTGCAAGTGTGTCTCCTTGGAGGACGCCCCATAACACTTCAAAATGTAGCCAAATGCAGAACTATAAGAACAAAATTTAGATTCAAGAAAGCGGAACTCTAAGTACAAAATATAGCTATGGGTGGCACTCTACAGTAAGAACAAAGTCTAGCTACAGGGTTACAGCTACGTTAAAGTTAAAGTAAAGTTCACTTACAGTACGTCATGACGAATAATTAAAGACCTGTTTTTTCTACAGTACGTGGCAACATTTTGAGCAACTCTATCAGCAACTTGGTGAGCATGTCAGGTTGCCGAACATATATACAAACATTAATGAGGGACACAAACATTAATGAGGTACATAAACATTAATGAGGGACACAAACAATAAACGAGGGACAGATATCAATCAAGGGCACAAACATTAATGAGGGACACAAACATTAATGAGGGACACAAATATTAATCAGGGACACAAACATTAATGAGGGACACAAACATTAATGAGGGACGCAAACATTAATAAGGTACACAAACATTAATGAGGGACACAAATATTAATCAGGGACACAAACATTAATGAGATACACAAACATTAATGAGGAACACAAACATTAATGTGATATACAAACATTAATGAGGTTCACAAACATTAATGAGGTACATAAACATTAATGAGGGACACAAACAATAAACGAGGGACAGATATCAATCAAGGGCACAAACATTAATGAGGGACACAAACATTAATGAGGGACACAAATATTAATCAGGGACACAAACATTAATGAGGGACACAAACATTAATGAAGGACACAAACATTAATGAGATACACAAACATTAATGAGGGACACAAACATGGGGTTGCAGTTACAGATTACGGTAGTGGTGTTCATCATGGGAGGAACAAAGGCGGAGTAGCGATTTTTTGGAAATCACAGTACGATAATTACATACAACCTTTATCATTCGATTACGATTGGCTATGTGCAATAGAAATCAATATTGATAATCATAAATTTGTTTTCATAAATGTGTATCTGCCATTTGAACACCGCGATAATGAGGCGGATTTTTTGTTTAAGTTGGGTACAATACATAATCTTATTGATGAATTGGGAACTAGCACGACTTTTATTATAGGATATTTTAACTCTGATATATCTGATGATAAATCATTGTTTGGTAAACACCTTATTGAGTTTTGTAGTGACACGGACTTAATTTTGTCGAGTAAGCAGTTTATTAACTCAGGATTTACATATGTTGATAGTTACTGGGGCTCATCTTCTTTGCAGAAGTGAAGGCTGCTGCAAAGAGCATTAAGACCAATCGTGCCAGTGGAGTAGATGGTGTTCCCCCTGAGGTCTTTAAAATACCTGAGTGTTTAAAGCTCATCTATCCCATCATAGTAGACATGTACCGAACAACAAGAGTCCCACAAGAAATGAAAACAAATAAGTTGGTGCCAGTTCCCAAGAAGGGCAACCTAACACTCTATGGTTCTTTTCGGGGAATCTCATTGATCTCGATTGCTGCAAAACTATACAATAGAATTCTATTAAATCGCATCAGGGATCCCATTGAGAGACTGCTACGTGGAAATCAGAATGGGTTCCGTAAAGGTCGTGGGACCATGGAGCCCATTTTGGCACTTAGAAGGATAATTGAAGAGTTATCAAAAAAGAAAGACAGGCATCTGGCTGTTATCTTTGTTGACTTCTTCAAGGCCTTTGATTCAGTCTCTCGCTCACGTATGTTCAGCATACTTTCATTATATGGGATTCCTGATGAAATTATTGCAGCAATCAGATCAGTATACGATTGTTCGACAACATTTGTGTCTACTGTTGATGGTGACACAGAACCATTTGAAGTGTTATGGGGCGTCCTCCAAGGAGACACACTTGCACCATTCTTGTTCATTCTTGTGGTTGACTATGTTCTACGCATGTCCTTAGATCATCATAATGATGATGGGGTGATGATAACTCCACCTACTGGCTCCAGAAGTCGAGGAAATCCTGCCAAGTACCTAACTGATCTAGACTTTGCTGATGACTTAGGAGTACTCTCAGAATCATTAGAGGGAGCCCAGCGGCTCCTCAGCTCATTAGAACATGCTGCTTCTAGTGTTGGTCTTTTTATCTAACTCCAGAAAGACCAAAATTCTGACAGTTAACTTTGAAAGTCCTCAGCAAGTCTCTGATCGGATGAGCATAAGCTCAAAGGATGGTATGCTTGAGCATGTGGACGACTTCTGTTACCTGGGATCATGGATCCGGAAGTCAGGTGAGGACCTTCGAATACGTAAGGGAAAGGCATGGGCAGCCTTGAATAGGCTTTCCAGGATTTGGAAGTCACCTAGAATTAATCGGAAACTTAAGGTCCGATTATTCAGAGCAGCAGTAGTTCCAGTACTCCTCTACGGGAGTCCATGCTGGGCTCTAACTGCTGAGGACACCAAATCTCTGGATGGCACATTCACAAGAATGCTACGCCGGGTACATTGTGTCAAGTACAATGCACACATCTCCAACCAGACACTATATAACATTGGAGGTGTCTCATTGGTTCCCCCAAGCTTGACACTAGAACAAAATCGCCTCCGCTTTGCAGGACATTGCTTTCGCCGTGAGGACCAGCCAGTGCATAATCTTGTACTTTGGCAGCCTCATGGAGTGAATAAGCATGGTGGACAGCCCATGACTTTCTTGAGACGCATCTTAAAGGACACTGGCCTTAAAGATGCGGATGATCTAGCAAATGTCATGGGTGATAGGGAGTTGTGGCGGTGCAATTTTGTTGACAAGCCGGCACAGCATTCTTAAAAATGCAGCTGCAATGCAGCATGCCGATCCTAGTAGTAGTAGGGGCTCAGTATCGTGGCTTGACCACTGCCTGTGCACAGCTGATGCTCACAGTGCTATTACACGCCTAAACATTTTGTATGATGATTCACGTGGTGTGGATCATATTCCGTTTGACCTTGGTTTAAATGTATCTGCGGTGCCTTCTGTAAATTTTTTTAACAGTGATGACTCTGTACGCAGCACCGGATGTAAATTTAATTGGAGTAGAGCTAATAAAAAAGATATAGATAATTTTTGTGAGCAAACGGCGCTTAAATTAGATAAGCTCTCCTCGTGTACTGGCGATTATATTTTATGTAAAGACATTAACTGTACAGATAGTGACCATATATCTAATTTAGAAAATTTTTATGAATCGGTTATTTCTGCCTTACATGAATCCGAACACACTAATGGTTCTAGAACAAATAGTAAAAATATCATTCCTGGGTGGAATGATCTGATTAGGCAACATTATGATGCATCTCGCGATACATTCTCTCTGTGGCGTGAGGCCGGACGACCCCGATCTGGCCCAATTTTCGATCTGAAAAGGCGAGCGGACTTGCGTTTTAAATACGCTGTCCGTGCAGCCAAAAATAACGAAAACAAAATTCGTTGCGAAATGTTAGCCAAAAAACTGTCTGGTAAAAATACTCGTGACTTTTGGAAAGAAATTAAAAAAATAAACAATTGTAATACTCCATTACCAACTTCGATTGATGGTACTACAGGTACTGCAGAGATTGCTGAGATGTGGCGTAAACATTATTATGATCTTTTTAATTGTTTAAAGCGCACAACCAATAATTTACACTGTACCGATAATATTAATTACGAAGATATGTGTGTTAGTGCTGAGGAGGTTCGTAGTAATATTGAGTCTTTATCAAATAATAAATCTTGTGGTTTAGACGGCATATTTGCAGAACATTTAAAGTACAGTAGCAGTAGTAGCATATACAAATACAGACAGTTACAATCTACTATGTTTGTCACTTTCTTGGACGCCTCTAAGGCATTTGATAGAATAAACCATGATGTGCTTTTTGGTACTCTAATTAAACGGGGGGTTCCCCAATATATAGTGCGATTAATAATTTTCTGGTATGTTCATCAAACATTCTGTATTAGGTGGGGCCCAAATGTTTCAGCTTCTTTCACCGTTTCTAACGGAGTAAGACAGGGTGGAATACTGAGCCCTTTCCTATTTAACATTTATATGAATATATTATCTACTAAATTAAATAGCTGCAATATAGGGTGTCTTATGTATCATACATTATGCAATGATATTTTGTACGCTGATGATTTAGTTTTATTGTCTCCGTCTGTAAAAGGTATGCAAAAACTGCTGTATTTGTGCTCTGAGTTTGGAGACGAATATGATGTAATTTTCAACGCAACAAAAAGTGCTACTTTATATATTCGATCAAAATCTCAAATATCGTGGAATTTTCCTTCATTTAAAATAGGCAATATTGCTCTTCCAATCAAAAAAGAATATAAATATTTAGGACATTATATTACCAATACACTATCTGATGATAGAGATATTTTACGACAACGTAGGAAACTATATATGCAGGCAAATAGTTTGAAACGCAGATTTTTTATGTGTTCAAATGATATTAAGCAACGTTTATTTCAATCCTATTGTACGCCGATGTATACAGCTCACTTATGGTGCAATTATACTAAAACTATATATAATAAATTTACAGCATCATATAATAATACATTTCGAATTCTTATGGGATATCCCAAAAATTGTAGTGCCTCAGAAATGTTTTTATTTAATCGTTTGCCTAGTTGTGCTGCTGTGATTCGTAATCTCATTTATAATTTCATTGTTAGGATCGATAAATCATCTAATACTATTATCTCCAGGTGTGTTACATCTGATTGTATATATTTTTCCCCATTGCGACGGTTTTGGATGACTGAATTACATATTAATTTTAAATTGCCGAAGCTGTTATATATTAATTCCGTTAAGGCCTTATTCTGGTAAATAACGCTTACATTTATTGGTTGTTTGGTGATGGTGGTGTAGTAATAAAAAATTAATAATGTTATGGTGCAAAGTGGACTTCGTGTTCAGAATATACAATATACATTAATGAGGGACACAAACATTAATGAGGGACACAAACATTAATGAGGGACACAAACATTAATGAGGGACACAAACATTAATGAGATACACAAACATTAATGAGAGACACAAACAATAAACAAGGGACAGATATCAATCAAGGGCACAAACATTAATGAGGGGCACAAACATTAATTAGGGACACAAACATTAATGAGGGACACAAACATTAATTAGGGACACAAACATTAATGAGGGACACAAATATTAATGAGGGACACAAACATTAATGAGTATACACAAACATTAATGAGGGACACAAACATTAATGAGAGACACAAACAATAAACAAGGGACAGATATCAATCAAGGGCACAAACATTAATCATGGGCACTACTATCGCCCTTCGCACTTAGTATGATTCATGTTACCACCCATGCACATACAATATATTACAGTATTACAATTCTCATTACTGTTAAGAAATAAAATAACAACAATAAATAATAACATATTAATTTGACCAAACCAATAAACTATGTTATTGCCAATTGAAGGATAGGATCAGGTTACAGAGATGGTTTTTCTAACCAAAACAATAAACGATGTTGTTACTAAAAAGGGAAGGAGTAGGAGTAAAAAAATGATGAACATGAGGGGGAGATAGGAATGGGGGAGGGGGGGGGGGGGGGGGGGGGGGGGGGTAACATGAATGGTGGTGGTAGGAGGTAAATTGAAAATATGGGGGTATAACAGCCGGGGGGGGGGGGGGGGGGGGGGGTAGCAGTAAAACAGGCAGCTGAACAAGGTAACCAAACGTTGCTTTCAATTAATTTCCATCTAATTAGGAAGATGGAATGTATACAAAACGGCGGTACTTTGATCGAAGCTCACGTTCCCATGGTAGTATTAATTCCAGTTAATCACTTAATATCTAATCGTCTGATGGCAAGCATCACCATCGCTCATATTAATATCCATAGGCAACCATGGACCCCTATTAATGTTTTGTGTCCCTCAATAATGTTTGTGCCCCTCATTAATATTTGTGTCCTGGCCGCAATACAAACCAGTATATAAATGATAAATTACGGGGTTTTGCCAGGCTATTGTTTCTGATTTAAGGGGTTTTACAGTTTGTTATTTCTAATTTAAGGGGTTTTGCCAAGTGGACTGAATTTCATATACTTGAATTTACGGTGTTTTGCAAGCCAATTATTGACTTGTGGGGTTCTGCCTCGAAGTGGGCATAAGTTACGGGGAACTGTCTTTGGCTTATAACTCAAAAATGGCTGGTAGAAAAGCTTCGGGGTTCTGCCAGACGAAAAAGCCGATATCGAATTACCCAAAAAGTCAAAAACATGAAAATCGAAAAAAATCGACTTAGGGGGTTCTGCCTTGAAGGTGACGCTATGTTCTACGCATGTCTTTAGATCATCATAATGATGATGGGGTGATGATAACTCCACCTACTGGCTCCAGAAGTCGAGGAAATCGTGCCAAGTACCTAACTGATCTAGACTTTGCTGATGACGTCCAACGTCTTCTCAGCGCATTAGAACAGGCTGCTTCTAGTGTTGGTCTTTTTATTAACTCCAGAAAGACCAAAATTTTGACAGTTAACTTTGAAAGTCCTCATCAAGTCTCTGAACGGATGAGCATAAGCTCAAAGGATGGTATGCTTGAGTATGTCGACGACTTCTGTTACCTGGATTTATGGATCCGGAAGTCAGGTGAGGACCTTCGAATACGTAAGGGAAAGGCATGGGCAGCCTTGAATAGGCTTTCCAGGATTTGGAAGTCACCGAGAATTAATCGGAAACTTAAGGTCCGATTATTTAGAGCAGCAGTAGTTCCAGTACTCCTCTATGGGAGTCCATACTGGGCTCTAACTGCTGAGGACACCAAATCTCTGGATGGCACATTCACAAGAATGCTACGCCGGGTTCATTGTGTCAAGTATAATGCACACATCTCCAACCAGACACTATATAACATTAAAGGTGTCTCATTGGTTCCCCAATCTTGACACTAGAACAAAGTCGCCTCCGCTTTGTAGGACATTGCGCTCGCCGAGGACCAGCCAGTGCATAATCTTGTGCTTTGGCACCCTCATGGAGTGAATAAGCATGGTGGACAGCCCATGACTTTCTTGAGACGCATCTTAATGGACACTGGCCTTGAAGATGAGGATGATCTAGCAAATGTCATGGGTGATGGGGAGTTGTGGCGGCGCAATTTTGTCGACAAGCCGGCACAGCATTCTTAAAAATGCAGCTGCTATGCAGCATGACGATCCTAGTAGTATACAGCACATTTTGTATATCGTCAACAAAGGCATAAATATTTCTTCACGAACGATTCAAAGGTAGTTTATTTATTTTAAAATTGGCGACAAGTATTTTATTCCCCTAGAATTCTATGTCCATATGTGGAATACCTGATCTTCCCATAGAGATTTAAGATACTCAGTGGTGATGTTAGAAGTTAAACTGTTGCGGAATCGAGTGGAAGATGATGGAGATATCCGAGATTAACCATGTAAGGTGTATTAAGAACGGTTTTATGTTGAATGGATATGAAAAGTAATTATATGTCAACGTTTCATGGTTCCAATTATTTGGAATTTTGTGACCACATTTTATTATTGTCTCATGTCGACTATCTCATAAATTACATCGTTACTAACAATGTGAGTTATGAGATGCTTAAAAATCGAATGTCATGCAACAGAGGTCAGTGAATATTATAATCCCCTTATTCCATGAGTTACATGTTAGTGTAGCTAAATACATTGTACTAAGGGGGTATTACTCTTGTATACAAGGAATGGGTATTACAGATGAATATGGATCGCTTGTGGAGAGAGGATTAAGATATACTATTCTCTACATGTACATCATCATTCCACATGAGAAAAAATCCATAAGCTTAATATTGCAGGTTCTGTTGCTTCTCATAACTACAGGAATATAATGTACGAATGTACAACACGGATACAATATTATACTTAATTTAATTATATTTCCAATATTTAATTTAATTATTCGACTTGGTGGTTCCAACTTCTGGGTTATTGTACCCGGTAGGCCTATATCCCATTTAGGGTACTTAGCCTTATGGCAGTCCCTGATATGGTGAAGGCATTATTATGCCTATTACTTTTGACACTACAAGTCAATAGACTTGCAGCTGCAAGTGTTGCTCACCAGGAAATATCAGAAGATCTAGAAGTGAAGAGAAGAGTTACTGGTTAGTTAAATATCGTGATATTTATTTAATTTAGTTATTATTGAGGTAAGTCTACAGTATATTGTATATAGTACAGTACACACACAGTACACACATACAGTACAGTACAGTACAGTACAGTACAGTATACAGTATAGAGTATAATAGTATATAGTAATCTAATATATTGTTATTTTATAAAGGTTTACAAACCAAATTGTGTTGGATCCGGTTTCTAGGTATAATAGGGTGTGAATAGTTGTTCAAAAATTAAATAAAACTGAGATCGACAACAATGGATTATTATATATATATATGTTGTTAAAATGCGGTAGGCAATTGTTAAATTTATACTAGGTACGAGAAATCACTTAAATTTTTTGCGTTTTTATGTAAATAATGTTATTATTACTTAGGATGAAACCAAAGCAGACGCTATTATTTTTTTATAATTAGTTTTTAAATAAGAAATCATATTAGTTATTAATCATATTACTATAGAGAAATTAGGTAAGAAGAAATCAGCGGACATTTAAAGTCATACTGGGAAATTAAGGGACATTTGGGTACAGCTACATGTACATGGATGCAGTGGGATCATTCTTGATTATTTTACCAATGGTGTTACATAACTAGAACGCCATCAAGATGGCTTTAAACGAACCTGTCTTACACAGACTCCAAGAAACAGATGGGATTGGAAGATGCAAACCAAGAATGACTTGCATCAACCAAAAAACTGCCTCCCATCTAATGTAATACACATTCGCCTAGGCAAACAAATCATAATCACAATTACTACGATGATGTGTGAAATGGTATCCATATCCGCAACCTGAGAAACGGCCCAAAAGAGCAGTTTATTCTGCGGAGGGGTCTTTTCTGTATTAGATAAATAAAATAAAGAACACTATAATTACAGTATTTATACCTGATACATTCTCAGTTAGCCTAATAAAAACATCGGAGCAACCAATATAATGTACATGTACAAGCATCCTATGAAAGTTTGTGAAATGTTCCCTTAAGTCTACCCAACAGCCGTTGGTACCCGGCTGGCAGCCACCCTGGTTCAGTTTTATGGTTTTGTTAGTTTAATCGACAGCTGTTGTAAACGTCCCAGATATACAAAACCTACTAAGCCTTTGCATTACAATTGACCTTAGCCTAAGTTGATGACAGTATTATAACGATGACAATTAGGCCCTATAGATACATACGATATATAAATGATGTACTGCTTGACATTACACTAACTGGCTGAATAGAGATAGAACTATAATAATACGTTTGGCATTCTGTCAGATTTCAGTAGTAAGTAACCTCATAATAATTGCTAAATATCAATCACCTGAAAAACATTTCAAGCAAGGGAGTTGTGGGTATTTAATTTCGCGTTCAATAATGTTGAAAATATGCAAATATTTCGAATATCGCACTTCGAATCGTTCCCAACTTTTTTATTCAACAACTAGACAACAATTGATAAATACTTGCGTTTACAATTTTACAATGCATGCAAGTGGTTTCAAGCCATTTGGTGAACATACATAGTGACATATATAGTGATATAGTGATATAGGTAAATATATATATCCATCGTGTTTTTGCCGGCCTCAGCTTTAGACAAAAACTACCCAGTCTAAAGACAGGTTCGTTATAATATTAGATTAATTGTAAATCGTGTACGGCTGTGTTAAATCCTTTAGTATTTATAATTTACTGTGACGTAATACAAGTTTGTGTGTAACTCAACCAGTATAAACCATTGCAACCTAATTAATTGTAATAAAGTTACTATTAACTCTTATATTCCTAAGTCCTAAATAATTGATAGTAGGGTTATATTAACTCCCTATTCTCTGTCAAAAATCGGCACAATCATATGTATCCTATGTGACTACAGTTAATATTATTTAAATACCAGCTGTTATTATATTATTAAACATACACACAAATCACTCAGCTGTCATGGTACAAACACAAGCTGTTTTCTGCACACAGTGCAGTCAGTCATCTGGCAAACTTTCATAATTAGTCAGTAGTTAAACATTCATCATTGTCTCTATGTAAACATACATTACACAATGTCCGAGTCATTAAATTGTAATCTGTTCAAACAATCACTTTAGTCATTTTATTATTTCAATTATTTATTTCTTATTTTATCTTATAGTTTAATTAATTCGATTATATTCAACTTCCACCAACTCTTGTCAGCTTATATATTAATTAATCAACACATGTTAATTAATCCTGCTATAACTTTAAAATAGTTACTATATTTTCATTTCCTCCTTTGGCTGTAAAAATAGCCTCAATATCTCCGTAGGTGCGGCTGTACAATTTGTCCGCGTAGCTGTAAATATAAATAGCCACGCCGTCTCTGCCCACGTACGCAAGGATAATCTCCTTTCTATAACGTTTCGTCGGACTAACTAATTGTACCAGGGCGTGAGGCGCGGAAACGCCTGAAGTACGAGGAGCGCATCCGAGAGGTCGAGCTGTCGTCGTTTGTGCCTCTGATACTTTCAGCCTTTGGCGGTACGGCGCCAGCGATGCAACAGTTTGTTAAGCGTTTATCGCTTAAACTTTCGGATCGTCGCGACCTCAGCTACTCTGAGTGTATCTGCTGGACGCGGAGGAAGATAAGCTTCGCTCTTCTCCGCTCCAGTTTGATGTGTCTCCGTGGAGCGAGATCCGCCGCTAAACGCCCCGTTTATCATCAGGTGTCCGCAGACTCGATTCGCCTGACTAACGCCGATACCAACACCGGCTAGACTGACTGTCAGTGGTCGTCATAGGCCTCTAAACAGGCCCTTCTTTCTTTTTTTATTTTTTTTTATGTTTATGTTTATAATTATGTTGCTAGGAAACTGGTAAAGGGAAAGTGTACAGTACATAATGGTAATGTATATAGTTTTTAAATGTGATGTTTGCCCTAAATGAAAGAAATATAAAAGAGGAATTAGCCCAAAAAAAAAATCAGGGCGTGTCATGAGTTTGTTGTACCACCGCTACTATCAGTTTCTTCTGCAAATATATAATATATTATTGGGATATACATTGGGATTTACTTGAATTCCCATTCACCTGACTTTCTCTATGGGTTTAAATACCCATTCATATTACTATAAATTTAGTTTTATTAAAACTAAATTATAAT
>JAUCBJ010002001.1:0-34711 GCA_032718475.1 Nemertoderma westbladi | reverse complement strand
ACCCACACCCTAACCCTATCACTAACTACTAACCCACACCCTAACCCTAACCCTATCACTAACTACTAACCAACACCCTAACCCTATCAATAACTACTAACCCACACCCTAACCCTATCGCTAACTACTAACCCACCACCCTACCCCTAACCCTATCACTAACTACTACCCACCCACTAACCCTAACCCTATCACTAACTACTAACCCACACCCTAACCCTATCACTAACTACTAACCCACACCCACACCCTAACCCTATCACTAACTACTAACCCACACCCAACCCTAACCCTATCACTAACTACTAACCCACACCCTAACCCTAACCCTATCACTAACTACTAACCCACACCCTAACCCTATCACTAACTACTAACCCACACCCTAACCCTATCACTAACTACTAACCCACACCCAAACCCATTCACTAACTACTAACCCACACCCTAACCCTATCACTAACTAATAACCGACACCCTAACCCTATCACTAACTACTAACCCACACTCTAACCCTAACCCTATCACTAACTACTAACCCACACCCTAACCCTATCACTAACTACTAACCCACACCCTAACCCTATCACTAACTACTAACCCACACCCTAACCCTATCACTAACTACTAACCCACACCCAAACCCTATCACTAACTACTAACCCACACCCAAACCCTATCACTAACTACTAACCCACACCCTAACCCTATCACTAACTACTAACCCACACCCTAACCCTATCACTAACTACTAACCCACACCCATAACCCTATCACTAACTACTAACCCACACCCTAACCCTATCACTAACTACTAACCCACACCCTAACCCTATCACTAACTACTAACCCACACCCTAACCCTATCACTAACTACTAACCCACACCCTAACCCTATCACTAACTACTAACCCACACCCTAACCCTATCACTAACTACTAACCCACACCCTAACCTTCACTAACTACTAACCCACACCCTAACCCTATCACTAACTACTAACCCACACCCTAACCCTATCACTAACTACTAACCCACACCCTAACCCTATCACTAACTACTAACCCACACCCTAACCCTACCACTAACTACTAACCCCTATCACTAACTACTAACCCACACCCTAACCCTATCACTAACTACTAACCCACACCCTAACCCTATCACTAACTACTAACCACACACCCTAACCCTATCACTAACTACTAACCCACACCCTAACCCTATCACTAACTACTAACCCACACCCTAACCCTATCACTAACTACTAACCCACACCCTAACCCTATCACTAACTACTAACCCACACCCTAACCCTATCACTAACTACTAACCCACACCCTAACCCTATCACTAACTACTAACCCACACCCTAACCCTATCACTAACTACTAACCCACACCCTAACCCTATCACTAACTACTAACCCACACCCTAACCCTATCACTAACTACTAACCCACACCCTAACCCTATCACTAACTACTAACCCACACCCTAACCCTATCACTAACTACTAACCCACACCCTAACCCTATCACTAACTACTAACCCACACCCTAACCCTATCACTAACTACTAACCCACACCCTAACCCTATCACTAACTACTAACCCACACCCTAACCCTATCACTAACTACTAACCCACACCCTAACCCTATCACTAACTACTAACCCACACCCTAACCCTATCACTAACTACTAACCCACACCCTAACCCTATCACTAACTACTAACCCACACCCTAACCCTATCACTAACTACTAACCCACACCCTAACCCTATCACTAACTACTAACCCACACCCTAACCCTATCACTAACTACTAACCCACACCCTAACCCTATCACTAACTACTAACCCACACCCTAACCCTATCACTAACTACTAACCCACACCCTAACCCTATCACTAACTACTAACCCACACCCTAACCACTATCACTAACTACTAACCCACACCCTAACCCTATCACTAACTACTAACCCACACCCAAACCCTATCACTAACTACTAACCCACACCCTAACCCTATCACTAACTACTAACCCACACCCTAACCCTATCACTAACTACTAACCCACACCCTAACCCTATCACTAACTACTAACCCACACCCTAACCCTATCACTAACTACTAACCCACACCCTAACCCTATCACTAACTACTAACCCACACCCTAACCCTATCACTAACTACTAACCCACACCCAAACCCTATCACTAACTACTAACCCACACCCTAACCCTATCACTAACTACTAACCCACACCCTAACCCTATCACTAACTACTAACCCACACCCTAACCCTATCACTAACTACTAACCCACACCCTAACCCTATTACTAACTACTAACCCACACCCTAACCCTATCACTAACTACTAACCCACACCCTAACCCTATCACTAACTACTAACCCACACCCTAACCCTATTACTAACTACTAATCCACACCCTAACCATCACTAACTACTAACCCACACCCTAACCCTATCACTAACTACTAACCCACACCCTAACCCTATCACTAACTACTAACCCACACCCTAACCATATCACTAACTACTAACCCACACCCTAACCCTATCACTAACTACTAACCCACACCCTAACCCTAACCCTATCACTAACTACTAACCCACACCCTAACCCTATCACTAACTACTAACCCACACCCTAACCCTAACCATATCACTAACTACTAACCCAAACCCTAACCCTATCACTAACTACTAACCCACACCCTAACCCTATCAATAACTACTAACCCACACCCTAACCCATTCACTAACTACTAACCCACACCCTAACCCTATCACTAACTACTAACCACACCCAACCCTAACCCTATCACTAACTACTAACCCACACCACCCTAACCCTATCACTAACTACTAACCAACACCCTAACCCTATCACTAACTACTAACCCACACCCTAACCCTATCACTAACTACTAACCCACACCACTAACCCTATCACTAACTACTAACCCACAACCCTAACCCTATCACTAACTACTAACCAACACCCTAACCCTATCACTAACTACTAACCCACACCCTAACCCTATCACTAACTACTAACCCACACCCTAACCCTATCACTAACTACTAACCCAACACCCTAACCCTATCACTAACTACTAACCCACACCCTAACCCTATCACTAACTACTAACCCACACCTAACCATAACCCTATCACTAACTACTAACCCACACCCTAACCCTATCACTAACTACTAACCCACACCCTAACCCTATCACTAACTACTAACCCACACCCAAACCCTATCACTAACTACTAACCCACACCCTAACCCTAACCCTATCACTAACTACTAACCCACACCCTAACCCTATCACTAACTACTAACCCACACCCTAACCCTAACCCTATCACTAACTACTAACCCACACCATAACCCTATCACTAACTACTAACCCACACCCTAACCCTATCACTAACTACTAACCCACACCCTAACCCTATCACTAACTACTAACCCACACCCTAACCCTATCACTAACTACTAACCCACACCCTAACCCTATCACTAACTACTAACCCACACCCTAACCCTGTCACTAACTACTAACCCACACCCTAACCCTATCACTAACTACTAACCCACACCCTAACCCTATCACTAACTACTAACCCACACCCTAACCCTATCTACTAACTACTAATCCACACCCTAACCCTATCGCTAACTACTAACACACACCCTAACCCTATCACTAACTACTAACCCACACCCTAACCCTATCACTAACTACTAACCCACACCCTAACCATATCACTAACTACTAACCCACACCCTAACCCTATCACTAACTACTAACCCACACCCAAACCCTATCACTAACTACTAACCCACACCCTAACCCTATCACTAACTACTAACCCACACCCTAACCCTATCACTAACTACTAACCCACACTCTAACCCCATCACTATCAGTAACTACTAACCCACACCCTAACCCTATCACTAACTACTAACCCACACCCTAAACCTATCACTAACTACTAACCCACACCCTAACCCTATCACTAACTACTAACCCACACCCTAACCCTATCACTAACTACTAACCCACACCCTAACCCTATCACTAACTACTAACCCACACCCTAACCCTATCACTAACTACTAACCCACACCCTAACCCTATCACTAACTACTAACCCACAGCCTAACCCTATCACTAAGTACTAACCCACACCCTAACCCTATCACTAACTACTAACCCACACCCTAACCCTATCACTAACTACTAACCCACACCCTAACCCTATCACTAACTACTAACCCACACCCTAACCCTATCACTAACTACTAACCCACACCCTAACCCTATCACTAACTACTAACCCACACCCTAACCCTATCACTAACTACTAACCCACACCCTAACCCTATCACTAACTACTAACCCACACCCTAACCCTATCACTAACTACTAACCCACACCCTAACCCTATCACTAACTACTAACCCACACCCTAACCCTATCACTAACTACTAACCCACACCCTAACCCTATCACTAACTACTAACCCACACCCTAACCCTATCACTAACTACTAACCCACACCCAAACCCTATCACTAACTACTAACCCACACCCTAACCCTATCACTAACTACTAACCCACACCCTAACCCTATCACTAACTACTAACCCACACCCTAACCCTATCACTAACTACTAACCCACACCCTAACCCTATCACTAACTACTAACCCACACCCAAACCCTACCACTAACTACTAACCCACACCCTAACCCTATCACTAACTACTAACCCACACCCTAACCCTATCACTAACTACTAACCCACACCCTAACCCTATTCACTAACTACTAACCCACACCCTAACCCTAACCCTATCACTAACTACTAACCCACACCCTAACCCTATCACTAACTACTAACCCACACCCTAACCCTATCACTAACTACTAACCCACACCCTAACCCTATCACTAACTACTAACCCACACCCTAACCCTATCACTAACTACTAACCCACACCCTAACCCTATCACTAACTACTAACCCACACCCTAACCCTATCACTAACTACTAACCCACACCCTAACCCTATCACTAACTACTAACCCACACCCTAACCCTATTACTAACTACTAATCCACACCCTAACCCTATCACTAACTACTAACCCACACCCTAACCCTATCACTAACTACTAACCCACACCCTAACCCTATCACTAACTACTAACCCACACCCTAACCCTATCACTAACTACTAACCCACACCCTAACCCTATCACTAACTACTAACCCACACCCTAACCCTATCACTAACTACTAACCCACACCCAAACCCTATCACTAACTACTAACCCACACCCTAACCCTGTCACTAACTACTAACCCACACCCTAACCCTATCACTAACTACTAACCCACACCCACACCCACACCCTAACCCTATCACTAACTACTAACCCACACCCTAACCCTATCACTAACTACTAACCCACACCCAAACCCTACCACTAACTACTAACCCACACCCAAACCCTACCACTAACACTAACCCTATCACTAACTACTAACCCACACCCTAACCCTATCACTAACTACTAACCCACACCCTAACCCATCACTAACTACTAACCCACACCCTAACCCTAACCCTATCACTAACTACTAACCCACACCCTAACCCTATCACTAACTACTAACCCACACCCTAACCCTATCACTAACTACTAACCCACACCCTAACCCTATCACTAACTACTAACCCACACCCTAACCCTATCACTAACTACTAACCCACACCCTAACCCTATCACTAACTACTAACCCACACCCTAACCCTATCACTAACTACTAACCCACACCCTAACCCTATCACTAACTACTAACCCACACCCTAACCCTATCACTAACTACTAACCCACACCCAAACCCTATCACTAACTACTAACCCACACCCTAACCCTATCACTAACTACTAACCCACACCCTAACCCTATCACTAACTACTAACCCACACCCTAACCCTATCACTAACTACTAACCCACACCCTAACCCTATCACTAACTACTAACCCACACCCAAACCCTACCACTAACTACTAACCCACACCCTAACCCTATCACTAACTACTAACCCACACCCTAACCCGATCACTAACTACTAACCCACACCCTAACCCTATCACTAACTACTAACCCACACCCTAACCCTATCACTAACTACTAACCCACACCCTAACCCTATCACTAACTACTAACCCACACCCACACCCTAACCCTATCATTAACTACTAACCCACACCCTAACCCTATCACTAACTACTAACCCACACCCTAACCCTATCACTAACTACTAACCCACACCCTAACCCTATCACTAACTACTAACCCACACCCTAACCCTAACCCTATCACTAACTACTAACCCACACCCTAACCCTATCACTAAC
The DNA here is from genome assembly GCA_032718475.1 of Nemertoderma westbladi. Lineage (NCBI taxonomy): Eukaryota > Metazoa > Xenacoelomorpha > Nemertodermatida > Nemertodermatidae > Nemertoderma > Nemertoderma westbladi. Next base: position 28,232 of record JAUCBJ010002001.1, on the reverse strand, counting down.
TACTAACCCACACCCTAACCCTATCACTAACTACTAACCCACACCCTAACCCTATCACTAACTACTAACCCATACCCTAACCCTATCACTAACTACTAACCCACACCCTAACCCTATCACTAACTACTAATCCACACCCTAACCCTATCACTAACTACTAACCCACACCCTAACCCTATCACTAACTACTAACCCACACCCTAACCCTATCACTAACTACTAACCCACACCCTAACCCTAACCCTATCACAAACTACTAACCCACACCCTAACCCTATCACTAACTACTAACCCACACCCTAACCCTATCACTAACTACTAACCCACACCCTAACCCTATCACTAACTACTAACCCAAACCCTAACCCTATCACTAACTACTAACCCACACCCAAACCCTACCACTAACTACTAACCCACACCCTAACCCTATCACTAACTACTAACCCACACCCTAACCCTATCACTAACTACTAACCCACACCCAAACCCTACCACTAACCCTCCTGAGAGCTTCAAGAAGTTTGGCCCCAGATGACCACGCCGACTGTGAGCTACTGTTACGTAAATAGTCGTCAGTGAGACATTGTAGACTATGTAGTTGGTGCCAGTCCAGCTGCTCTTCAACTGAATGTATTGCTTTAGAACTAATGTAGACGGTATCAAACAGGTCGGCCTCACTCACCTGTAATATAGAAAATAAAATAATTTTTACAAACACAATTTATATTACGTAATATTATTAATTGATTTGAAATTGAATGAATTAAATTATTCACTTAATTTATTAACTTGATTAATAACCTGCATGTTGCACGGAAAGCCATACTCTAGCTCTTTAATAGTAAATATATTTAAAAGTTACCACTCTCTGTTGTAGAACATAGTTGCCGATGCATGATGCCACCTTGCAATGCTTCAGAATTACTACAAATGTAAACATATCACGAAGTAAATATTAAAAAGAACACCCCTGGGGTTTATTCTACCAAAGTTTGATGACAGACAAACGGAGAGCTGGTACAGATTTGATGCACCTGCGCGTCCGAAATGGTTGAACATCACAGGACGTCCCTAATGAATTTCTAGATTTTAGTCTTAGTGTAGCTGTAGACAGTCATAATAAACAAAGAAACTGTCATTTTAACCAGGTGTATCTGTCAAAGCATTGTGGGGGGTGGGGGGGAGGGGTAGGTAGCTAGGGGCACCTTCCGCAGCTCCAAACAGAACGCAGACTAGATGCTTTCAGGATTATGTCCCCTGGTATGTAACATAACTTACTACAAATTTAACATATTAGTTCAATTGGGTTGGTTGGGAACCAAGACAGTTCACAGTAGGTAATTAATATCTTTTCAAATCATTTATGAATCATAATCGGTAAGAATGGCCGATTCTATTTCGCCATGTGACGCACCCTTCCATTTAGTTGTAAGTACGGAACTGAACTATCATTTTTATGTCCAGGTATTGTTCTAGAATATGAAATGCATTTTCGCATAATTTCAAATATATTCTAGTACAATTCTAATCGCAATTCGCATTGTCCTCATTCTGCAGATTCTAGCAACAAAACGGAACAAGGTATAAATAAACACGACATGGCGTATAGATCGTAAGTTAATGTTTACTAAATAAAGTATATTTGAGCTCAACCGACGCAGTAAGGACTTTACTCGTATGACTTCATATCCCCCCTACCAGTCTACCATCATTAAGGTCAAGAGGTATAATATATCACAGCTAGTCTGTAACTAAGCGTGGGGGGGGGGGTGGCACCCAGTTAGTCTGTGTCTGAAATTTACGCCGTCTGTAACTGCAAGCGGCGATTGAAATTCACAATAAACCATGTCGAAACAATACGATGTATATTATACAAAGGAAAATAGATAATTAAAAAAGTGTTGATCTGACGCAATACTAATCATCTTTGAAGAAGTGAAACACCCTAACACCTACTAGGTGTGCCCAGTGCCTCCTTAATTCTGCATAAGCTATCAGAATTGGTGCAGTACCACTTGCTGAGTGCAACGAGGAATAATGGTTTCCGAACTCAGGGAGCCCAACACATTCACAACTGCACTCAATCGAATGCAACGGTCAAACAAACCAGGACAACATTAACATCACAAAGCGTGAGAGCGATATACCCCAAGGCAATGGATATGCAACAAATCTCCCTTAACTTACTTGGTATGCACAACCGGCAGGACTAGAGTTTACATTACAGGTTATACAGAGTAAATAAAAAGAACTGCAATTCAGAATATAAATACAAAAAAAAGTAACACTGGACCAGTTCCTGTGCCTAAACACGGTGTATTTATCATGTACAGTATGTCGAACGCAATCTCCAACCAATCTCAATGACATCCGACTATTATAGCTAACTAAATATAGAGAGCCTAGCCCAGTGTATTAGGAGCAATTCTGGGTAAATGTAATCATTTAGGGTTTATTGGTTTGGACCCCATATAGGCCTACCCAGTACCCACCCCTTAGGGGTGGGTACTGGGCATGTAGGGGTGACCCCTACACACACGTACAGTTACAGTAGCAGCTGCTCGATGGTAGGTTAAAACAGTGAGAGATTTCCAATTTTGTGTGCTTCGGAACGCATAAGTAATGAATGAGTTTATTGAAACAGTTAGCTAGGGCGGGTTGACCATGTCCATGGCGGGTTATTCATAAATGAATGCGATTTTAATTTAAAATAAGTAAAGTAATAATGTAAGGCCGAATTGCAGACGAGAATTTAGAAAACAAGATTTTCAACTTTTAGAAACAGCTGTGTGAACCTTGAATGGGAAAAGAAATATCACCCAGCACGAAGGCACAAAGCCGAATGTCCGATTTCAGTCAGCTCAGAACATGAATCAGAATCAGATAACAGTAAATGAATTCACATCGCCAATACAAGGGATTATAATATTGTGACGAGGATAAATCATGGTAGCTTATCGATTTACCACGACTCACTGCTGCCTGATTCTAAACTTTAAATTCATTTCAAATGATTACAGTTTCAACAGAAGGAATTAGATTACCATACAAATTGTAGCCCCCCCCCCCCACCCCCCATCCCCCATCCCCCATCCCCCCACACCCACCCCCGCCCCGCCCATTACTTTAATCGATTGATGTTACTCTCCAACATACACTATGTTTGCTTTCATTCAGCATCGACACATCTTTATCAAAGCATATTCATTGACAATTCACTCAACATATCTGGCATTTGAGGATTTAGGAACCGCAACAAGTGTAAACACAATCCGAATCCAGTCAGCCAAGTAAAGTTTAGTCCCGAAACCGATGCAGTCGTATTAACCAAATAGGTTCAATCGGAATACTGTATAGATAGATACCGGTACCAATATATTTGACATATGTGTCAGTGCAAATAGAAACCCGACCTGGGGGTAAGAAAACGACTGTGAAAATCAAATTTTAACATTAAGCAAATTATTAAAAAAAAATTTTTTGTGAAAGTCAACCTTTTATATCATTTTATCGAATCAAAATCAAATTTCTCGTTTTTGGGCACAAAATAATAAACGTTTTTTAAATTTAACCCTATCTGGCTCGCGCGCTATTTTACATCGTAATTGGTATTTAATTATTTCCAAATAAGTTTTGCACGATTTTTGAATCTTTTATTGACTAAATGCCAATGTGAGTGCAAAACTTAAAGCATGAAGGCGGAATATTTTAATTTTGGCCAACTGCTGTTTCTTTTTTTATTTTATTGAATAATAGTCATACAAAAACTGTTGATATAAAGTCGTTCTCTCACGAAAACTATTAAGATAAATATTACCCTCATCCACTCTATGCAAGTTTAAGTGGATGAAAGTGAAGTTTATAGATAACACAGATAACATAAATACCGACAAATAAGCTATCTGTCAATTTATGTTAATAAGTTACGTACAAATTCGTCGTTGATAATGTTTATACACAAAGTGGTACTCATAATTTCGTGATGAAAATGTAAAATGTTCGTTTGGTAAGTGTTAGGCGAACCGGTAAGGTCACGCCATTCAGCACCGGAATATTCTATTCATATGTGTCATAAATTATTAATGATTAGTAGAAGGTGGTTGAATACCCGCCACTGCATGTCATTAATAATTGAATACGAATAAATGGGAATCTAGCTAAGTCCCCTACACCCTACACATGGCTTTGAGTTACAGAATAAGCTAAAGTAATGAGATATTACACCTACGAGTAACGATAATAGATTTTACACTTTCTACCCTAAATTCCTATAGGGCTACTAAATTCCTATCACTCATATTGTTTTCGTTGCCTCGCAACAGTTGACTCACTCATGTAACCTGCTTACTGCAATATACTGAATACTATTGTATTGTATAGTATTGAAGGGAAAGTAAGTAAAATAGCAAAAACAAGCAAACAGTCGGCCGAAGCCTGTGTGCGCTACTCCTATCTACTACCAGAGGGTAGGGGTGTGCGCTACTCCTATCTACTACCCGAGGGTTGGGGTGTGCGCTACTCCTATCTACTACCCGAAGGTAGGGGTGGGCGCTACTCCTATCTGCTACCCGAAGGTAGGGGTGGGCGCTAATCCTATCTACTACCCGAAGGTAGGGGTGGGCGCTACTCTTATCTACTACCCGAGGGTTGGGGTGGGCGCTACTCCTATCTACTACCCGAAGGTAGGGGTGGGCGCTACTCTTATCTACTACCCGAGGGTAGGTGTGGGCGCTACTCCTATCTACTACCCGAAGGTAGGGGTGGGCGCTACTCTTATCTACTACCCGAGGGTAGGTGTGGGCGCTACTCCTATCTACTACCCGAGGGTAGGGATGGGCGCTACTCCTATCTACTACCCGAGGGTAGGGATGGGCGCTACTCTTATCTACTTCCCGAGGGTAGGGATGTGCGCTACTCCTATCTACTACCCGAGGGTAGGGATGTGCGCTACTCATATCTACTACCCGAGGGTAGGGGTGGGCGCTACCCCTATCTACTACCCGAAGGTAGGGGTGGGCGCTAATCCTATCTACTACCCGAGGGTAGGGGTGTGCGCTACTCCTATCTACTACCCGAGGGTAGGGATGTGCGCTACTCCTATCTACTACCCGAGGGTAGGGGTGGGCGCTACCCCTATCTACTACCCGAGGGTAGGGATGGGCGCTACTCCTATCTACTACACGAGGGTAGGGATGTGCGCTACTCCTATCTGCTACCCGAAGGTAGGGGTGGGCGCTAATCCTATCTACTACCCGAGGGTAGGGGCGGGCGCTACCCCTATCTACTACCCGAGGGTAGGGGTGTGCGCTACTCCTATCTACTACCCGAGGGTAGGGGTGTGCGCTAATCCTATCTACTACCCGAGGGTAGGGGTGGGCGCTAATCCTATCTACTACCCGAGGGTAGGGATGGGCGCTACTCCTATCTACTACCCGAGGGTAGGGATGGGCGCTACTCTTATCTACTTCCCGAGGGTAGGGATGTGCGCTACTCCTATCTACTACCCGAGGGTAGGGATGGGCGCTACTCCTATCTACTACACGAGGGTAGGGATGTGCGCTACTCCTATCTGCTACCCGAAGGTAGGGGTGGGCGCTAATCCTATCTACTACCCGAGGGTAGGGGTGGGCGCTAATCCTATCTACTACCCGAGGGTAGGGATGTGCGCTACTCCTATCTACTACCCGAGGGTAGGGGTGGGCGCTAATCCTATCTACTACCCGAGGGTAGGGATGTGCGCTACTCCTATCTACTACCCGAGGGTAGGGGTGGGCGCTACCCCTATCTACTACCCGAGGGTAGGGGTGTGCGCTACTCCTATCTACTACCCGAGGGTAGGGGTGTGCGCTACTCCTATCTACTACCCGAGGGTAGGGATGTGCGCTACTCCTATCTACTACCCGAAGGTAGGGGTGGGCGCTACCCCTATCTACTACCCGAGGGTAGGGGTGTGCGCTACTCCTATCTACTACCCGAGGGTAGGGGTATGCGCTAATCCTATCTACTACCCGAGGGTAGGGGCGGGCGCTACCCCTATCTACTACCCGAGGGTAGGGGTGTGCGCTACTCATATCTACTACCCGAGGGTAGGGGTGTGCGCTACTCCTATCTACTACCCGAAGGTAGGGGTGGGCGCTACCCCTATCTACTACCCGAGGGTAGGGGTGGGCGCTACTCCTATCTACTACCCGAGGGTAGGGGTGGGCGCTACTCCTATCTGCTACCCGAGGGAAGGGTTGGCGCTACTCCTATCTACTACCCGAGGGTAGGGATGTGCGCTACCCCTATCTACTACCCGAGGGTAGGGGTGGGCGCTACTCCTATCTACTACCCGAGGGTAGGGGTGGGCGCTACTCCTATCTGCTACCCGAGGGAAGGGTTGGCGCTACTCCTATCTACTACCCGAGGGTAGGGGTGTGCGCTACTCCTATCTACTACCCGAGGGTAGGGGTGTGCGCTACTCCTATCTACTACCCGAGGGAAGGGTTGGCGCTACTCCTATCTACTACCCGAGGGTAGGGGTGTGCGCTACTCCTATCTACTACCCGAGGGTAGGGGTGTGCGCTACTCCTATCTACTACCCGAGGGTAGGGGTGGGCGCTACTCCTATCTACTATCCGAGGGTAGGGGTGGGCGCTACTCCTATCTACTACCCGAGGGTAGGGGTGTGCGCTACTCCTATCTACTACCCGAGGGAAGGGTTGGCGCTACTCCTATCTACTACCCGAGGGTAGGGGTGTGCGCTACTCCTATCTACTACCCGAGGGTAGGGGTGTGCGCTACTCCTATCTACTACCCGAGGGTAGGGGTGGGCGCTACTCCTATCTCAAATCCTATTTCAAATGGTCCTATTTTATCGACCGCAGTGGATGATAGGCTGATTGGACCCTGGTGGGGCTCGAACCTACAACCAATAGATTGTAAGCCTGGCGCTCAAACAACTGAGCTTCCACCCCACCTTTGTATTTAACTCACTTTAAATTGCCTAAATTGCTCCCAATTGGCGCCAACGTTATTAACCGCGGTGTTCCTGTGAACCAACACTACGGTTGCAAATGTGTGGTTGAATACAGGTAGATCTTCTATCATAAGGTTATATGAGCCAATTATCCAGGAATATTGAACGGCTAGCATATCTAAATCGGCCGCCTGTAACAGATTAGATAAAAAGTGACATACAGTGAAAGTACTATAGGGTACTATAAATTAATATCCAATGAATGAGTTTCAAGGTAAGAATTAATGCCCCACACATTTAATAGTAATAAGGACAGGAGACGGAATGCTACTATAATAACCTTTGGGCTTTCTAAAATGTGACCAATATAATGTGCTGACTGCCGGTCAAATAAAGCTAATTTTTGTACTTAGCAATGTCTCTTTTACCGAGCAACAATGTTACTATTGGCATGATTTTCCGCAAATTTGGTAGTGCCCATTGCATCGGATGTATCCACCTCCACAGATGACATTTACACACGTTCGTGGGACTTTCGAGCAGCAAGAAGTCATTGCACACTGCCATCGCCGTATTCCCTCGAAAAAGCTAAAATACATTTAGCGTGTCCCTGAGGTAATAGGCCCGCCCTATAATAAATTGGCACGGATTAAATCAAGGGACTTGGTGGTTGCTTTGCGCTGAGAACATTTAATTGGTTTCCGATCGATCTAAAATCAAATTCAAGATAATTATTACCAGTCATTCAACAAAAGGACTAAGAAACCTCTCCCCTAAGGTATAAATACAATTAACTTTTTCTCATTGAAAAAGTTCATTAGTTTATCTACGATTTAAATAGATAGACGATAGCGTTTCGTGTGGGGCGATGCCCTACCTCATGTATCGTCTGGATGCAAACATAAGTTTGGCATAGCAACACGAAATCTCGATCACCCCTGTCCCGAAGTTCTTGCAACAACGATGGCTGATTCTCGACTTCAAGGCGAGGTGAGCTGTGAGTCTCGTACCGATTGCTTAAAGACTCGTAATTGGCGTCACTTGCTTTGTAGCGACTAAGGAATAAATACAGACAATAAGTTATATTAGTAAACATAAGTAACAACATTATAGTTAACCCTTTCGATCCCCAATTAATTTCTGTGCCACATACACTTTTTGCAATTTGCGCAAATTGAACGCAAGTGAAATAATATTTTGTTTATTGTTTTAGTTAAAATACCGCCACTGTATCCTGCTCCTTTGTTCTTCTTAAATTAATTTAAATTTAACAAAATTTTGTCTTAACCCACTACACACATAGTTGTTGGTGTATGCCATCATTTTGCGCCATGAATTCCACAATAAACACGAATTATGTGGCGTGGACGACGGGCGATTGTTAAACTATTACTTTACAGAGATTACAAGTTTATCCATAAATCGTTCAATTTGAGACGATGTTGTAAATAAGTTAAAAATATTATTATTTGAGGTATAAACATTATCTTATTATTATTACTTAATTAACAAATATGAAAAAGTTGTAACAAGTTAAAGAGCCCCTAGTAACAACAACTAGTAGAGACAAGAATATATCAGTGGTGAAATTTTAGAGATTAGAGCATCCTATAATGTCCAGGAAAACTTGTGAAAATAGGAATTAATTAAACTACTTAAGTTAAATAAATAAATACTAACCACTGATATAGGGTGGAGCATATTAGAGCACAAAAATGTTATTAAATAATAATATAAAATAATATATTGTATTTGGTATGTAAATGGTATATAAATCTCGCAGATCGGTACCGAGCCCCACCAGTGGTGAAGCAGTGACATTCACTGGGGATGGGTTTGTTTATGGTGTGGTAGATATATTTATTTATTTTAATTGCAATTTTCTAGAAGTCTATTTTTTTGCAATGTTTGCTTTATATTAATTATATCTATCAGGATTTCAGATAGGGGGGAAACTTGACGCAATAAAAACTCATCCCTCTCCAGGAGAAATTCGACGCAAATAACAGCTGATTACTCTCACAAATAAAACTGTAACGTATTCTATTGTGTTTAGTTTATTGTTTTGGTTAAAATAACGTGCCACTGTAACCTGCTCCTTTCCCCTAATTGAGAATTTAACATCGAGGCGGGATATTAATTCGCCAAGATGGGATTTGCGTCCCGTTTCCCCCCCCTGTCTCCAGCCTCCAGGATCTACTTAAAAAAAAGATTTGTTATGTAAAGAAATAAACAAGATACATTGGTGATTATAATGAGATGTAACAGAATAGGCATGAAGCAAAGGGTGTATTTTACCGGATAATTTCATATAGTAATGGGTAGAATGGGAAGTAAAAATGCAAAAACATTTAAATTTTATTCCCGGCATTTTGAAGCCCGGGGTTGAAGTCGGGGCCGGGTCTGAAAGCCGGGGTTGGAGCCGGGGCCGGGTGTGAAAGTCGGGGTTGGAGCCGGGCCGGGTCTGAAAGCCGGGGTTGGACTCGTTGGAGGCGGGGCCGGGTCTGAAAGCCGGGGTTGGAGTCGGGGCCGGGTCTGAAAGCCGGGGTTGGAGTCGGGGCCGGGTCTGAAAGCCGGGGTTGGAGCCGGGGCCGGGTCTGAAAGCCGGGGTTGGAGCCGGGGCCGGGTCTGAAAGCCGGGGTTGGAGCCGGGGCCGGGTCTGAAAGCCGGGGTTGGACTCGTTGGAGTCGGGGCCGGGTCTGAAAGCAGGGGTTGGAGTCTGGGCCGGGTCTGAAAGCCGGGGTTGGAGTCGGGGTCGGGTCTGAAAGCCGGGGTTGGAGCCGGGGCCGGGTCTGAAAGCCGGGGTTGGAGCCGGGGCCGGGTCTGAAAGCCGGGGTTGGACTCGTTGGAGTCGGGGCCGGGTCTGAAAGCAGGGGTTGGAGTTGGGGCCGGGTCTGAAAGCCGGGGTTGGAGCCGGGGCCGGGTCTGAAAGCCGGGGTTGGAGCCGGGGCCGGGTCTGAAAGCCGGGGTTGGAGCCGGGGCCGGGTCTGAAAGCCGGGGTTGGACTCGTTGGAGTCGGGGCCGGGTCTGAAAGCAGGGGTTGGAGTCGGGGCCGGGTCTGAAAGCCGGGGTTGGAGTCGGGGCCGGGTCTGAAAGCCGGGTTGGAGCCGGGGCCGGGTCTGAAAGCTGGGGTTGGAGACGGGGCCGGGTCTGAAAGCCGGGGTTGGAGTCGGGGCCGGGTCTGAAAGCCGGGGTTGGAGCCGGGGCCGGGTCTGAAAGCCGGGGTTGGAGCCGGGGCCGGGTCTGAAAGCCGGGGTTGGAGCCGGGGCCGGGTCTGAAAGCCGGGGTTGGACTCGTTGGAGTCGGGGCCGGGTCTGAAAGCAGGGGTTGGAGTCGGGGCCGGGTCTGAAAGCCGGGGTTGGAGTCGGGGCCGGGTCTGAAAGCCGGGGTTGGAGCCGGGGCCGGGTCTGAAAGCTGGGGTTGGAGACGGGGCCGGGTCTGAAAGCCGGGGTTGGAGTCGGGGCCGGGTCTGAAAGCCGGGGTTGGAGCCGGGGCCGGGTCTGAAAGCCGGGGTTGGGGTCGTTTGAGTCGGGGCCGGGTCTGAAAGCCGGGGTTGGAGCCGGGGCCGGGTCTGAAAGTCGGGGTTGGAGCCGGGCCGGGTCTGAAAGCCGGGGTTGGACTCGTTGGAGTCGGGGCCGGGTCTGAAAGCCGGGGTTGGAGTCGGGGCCGGGTCTGAAAGCCGGGGTTGGAGCCGGGGCCGGGTCTGAAAGCCGGGGTTGGAGCCGGGGCCGGGTCTGAAAGCCGGGGTTGGACTCGTTGGAGTCGGGGCCGGGTCTGAAAGCAGGGGTTGGAGTCGGGGCCGGGTCTGAAAGCCGGGGTTGGAGCCGGGGCCGGGTCTGAAAGCCGGGGTTGGAGACGGGGCCGGGTCTGAAAGCCGGGGTTGGACTCGTTGGAGTCGGGGCCGGGTCTGAAAGCAGGGGTTGGAGTCGGGGCCGGGTCTGAAAGCCGGGGTTGGAGCCGGGGCCGGGTCTGAACGCCGGGGTGGAGTCGGGGCCTGGTTTGCCTCGGGCCACGACCGGGGCCCTGGTAGTTTCCTATCTCAGACTCCCATCACTATAAGACCTATGCAAGGTTATGCTAAATAATTAACTCACTCTGCACTCGCCTTCTTGGGCACAAACTCATCGGCCCAACCATTGTAAGTTTTCACCTCGTGCTGGCGTGTATAACTTTTACTGCTGTCGATAGGCTGCATAAATACATTGCCCTCAATCCGCTCCTTAAGAAGAATATCGTGGTGGATATCTGATAAAAAAAATATAGGAAATTTACTATCTTAAATTAAACTTTAATGAACACCAGCTAGGAACACATACTCTGCACAATCACAAATCTCATATAGTATCTCACATATTTTGTATATTACACAATATTATGTTTCGTAAAGTAATTAAGTAACACCTACCTGCACCATCGGTCATTTCATATAATACGACAATACGACGCATTTTCAAATGCTTGACAACTTCTGCAACTCCCAAATCGACAAGTTGCCATTCTGGTTCCATCGTAACCGTAAAATGAATATCTATAGAAAAAAAAGCAATACGAACTATTATAGTTTCACAACATTGTCGTAATATCTAAGAGCTAGACACTAAGAGCAAGAAAGTAACTGTACTTCAAAGATAATTAATTAATATTATATAACTGCGGAAGTTGAACAATAAGTAACTTTACACGTCAACACAGTAGAGGTAAAAGCATCACGAGCCAGGACGTTGTGACAGTAGGATCTTTGGTTGAGTGAGTAGATATCTTAATCTGGGAATCCCTTCCTTAATATCTCAATCTGGACACGGCAGATAAATGATAGTCGAAGGATAACGTAAGTGATGAAGTTTTATCATAAGAACCTAATACACTTGACATAGATTTTAGGACCGTGGCTGTTTCTGTTTGTTACCAACCATGGATGATGCGCGCGTGGATTAATTGCATTGTCACTTTTACTTTTACAGTTATCATAAATAGCGATACAAACAAAGTTGAAAAGATTTACTTACCTGGTTGTATTGGACAGTGTTCGGTGGGCAACATTAGATGGGGAATGTGGAGGCTTTGAGACAAGCTTTGTATTGCAGAACTAGTAGCACAGGAAGCAGTGGATATTATAATAGCAGCCCCGGCGGATACACACTTACAAGCTGCGAAAAAGTGAAAAGAAATGGTTAATAAATGTCTTCGTCAAATATTATCGAAGTAATTGAGTATCTCACCTCGAAGAATTAAGTCATAAATCAAAAACAATAAAGGAAAGCCAGTCAATAGCATGGGGTTCTTAGATTATTCCCATGGAGAAGGTTTAGTTATGATTGCGTCAAAAGTAAGTCAGCCATCTACCCTCATCCAACCCAACAACCCCCCTCCCCTCCCCTCCAATACCCCCGAAACTGGAACCCACTGCTCTCACACAGTTACATCCATCCACACAGAACTAACTTGACCAACCTTCACGTAGTGCTCGGAACACATTGTTGTTTGTGTCCTTCTGGGTAACCTTCACGTAATACTCGGAACACATTGTTGTTCGTGTCCTTCTGACCAACCTTCACGTAGTGCTCGGAACACATTGTTGTTTGTGCCCTTCTGACAAACCTTCACGTAGTGCTCGGAACACATTGTTGTTTGTGTCCTTCTGGGTAACCTTCACGTAGAGCTCGGAACACATTGTTGTTTGTGCCCTTCTGACAAACCTTCACGTAGTGCTCGGAACACATTGTTGTTTGTGTCCTTCTGTGTAACCTTCACGTAGAGCTCGGAACACATTGTTGTTTGTGCCCTTCTGACAAACCTTCACGTAGTGCTCGGAACACATTGTTGTTTGTGTCCTTCTGGGTAACCTTCACGTATAGCTCGGAACACATTGTTGTTTGTGTCCTTCTGACAAACCTTCACGTAGTGCTCGGAACACATTGTTACTTGTGTCCTTCTGACCAACCTTCACGTAGTGCTCGGAACACATTTTTGTTTGTGTCTGTGTCCTTCTGACCAACCTTCACGTAGTACCCGGAACACCTATGTTGTTTGTGTCCTTCTGACCAACCTTCACGTAGAGCTCGAAACACATTGTTGTTTGTGCCCTTCTGACAAACCTTCACGTAGTGCTCGGAACACATTGTTGTTTGTGTCCTTCTGACAAACCTTCACGTAGTCCTCGGAACACATTGTTACTTGTGTCCTTCTGACCAATCTTCACGTAGTGCTCGGAACACCTATGTTGTTCGTGTCCTTCTGGGTAACCTTCACGTAGAGCTCGGAACACATTGTTGTTTGTGTCCTTCTGACAAACCTTCACGTAGTCCTCGGAACACATTGTTACTTGTGTCCTTCTGACCAACCTTCACGTAGTGCTCGGAACACATTTTTGTTTGTGTCCGTGTCCTTCTGACAAACCTTCACGTAGTGCTCGGAACACATTGTTGTTTGTGTCCTTCTGACAAACCTTCACGTAGTCCTCGGAACACATTGTTACTTGTGTCCTTCTGACCAACCTTCACGTAGTGCTCGGAACACATTTTTGTTTGTGTCCGTGTCCTTCTGACCAACCTTCACGCAGTACTCGGAACACCTATGTTGTTCGTGTCCTTCTGACCAACCTTCACGTAGTGCTCGGAACACATTGTTGTTTGAGTACTTCTGGGTAACCTTCACGTAGAGCTCGGAACACATTGTTGTTTGTGTACTTCTGACCAACCTTCACGTAGTATTCGGAACACCTATGTTGTTTGTGTCCTTCTGACCAACATTCACGTAGTGCTCGGAACACATTGTTGTTTGTGTCCTTCTGGGTAACCTTCACGTAGAGCTCGAAACACCTGTTGTTTGTGTCCTTCTGACCAACCTTCACGTAGGTAGTACTCGGAACACCTATGTTGTTCGTGTCCTTCTGAACAACCTTCATGTAGTGCTCGAAACACATTGTTGTTTGTGTCCGTCTGACCAACCTTCACGTAGGTAGTACTCGGAACACCTATGTTGTTCGTGTCCTTCTGACCAACCTTCACGTAGTGCTCGGAACACATTGTTGTTTGTGTCCTTCTGGGTAACCTTCACGTAGAGCTCGGAACACCTATGTTGTTTGTGTCCTTCTGACCAACCTTCACGTAGGTAGTACTCGGAACACCTATGTTGTTCGTGTCCTTCTGAACAACCTTCATGTAGTGCTCGAAACACATTGTTGTTTGTGTCCTTCTGACCAACCTTCACGTAGGTATGTACTCGGAACACTTGTTCGTGTCCTTCTGACCAACCTTCACGTAGGTAGTACTCGGAACACCTATGTTGTTCGTGTCCTTCTGAACAACCTTCATGTAGTGCTCGAAACACATTGTTGTTTGTGTCCTTCTGACCAACCTTCACGTAGGTATGTACTCGGAACACTTGTTCGTGTCCTTCTGACCAACCTTCACGTAGGTAGTACTCGGAACACCTATGTTGTTCGTGTCCTTCTGACCAACTTTCAAGTAGAGCTCGGAACACATTGTTGTTTGTGTCCTTCTGACAAACCTTCACGTAGAGCTCGGAACATATTGTTGTTTGTATCCTTCTGACCAACCTTCACGTAGTGCTCGGAACACATTGTTGTTTGTGTCCTTCTGACAAACCTTCACGTAGAGCTCGGAACACATTGTTGTTTGTGTCCTTCTGACAAACCTTCACGTAGTCCTCGGAACACATTGTTACTTGTGTCCTTCTGACCAACCTTCACGTAGTGCTCGGAACACATTTTTGTTTGTATCTGTGTCCTTCTGACCAACCTTCACGTAGTGCTCGGAACACATTGTTGTTTGTGTCCTTCTGACAAACCTTCACGTAGAGCTCGGAACACATTGTTGTTTGTGTCCTTCTGACCAACCTTCACGTAGTGCTCGGAACACATTGTTGTTTGTGTCCTTCTGACAAACCTTCACGTAGTCCTCGGAACACATTGTTACTTGTGTCCTTCTGACCAACCTTCACGTAGTGCTCGGAACACATTTTTGTTTGTGTCCGTGTCCTTCTGACAAACCTTCACGTAGTACTCGGAACACCTATGTTGTTCGTGTCCTTCTGACCAACCTTCACGTAGAGCTCGGAACACATTGTTGTTTGTGTCCTTCTGACAAACCTTCACGTAGTCCTCGGAACACATTGTTACTTGTGTCCTTCTGACCAACCTTCACGTAGTGCTCGGAACACATTTTTGTTTGTGTCCGTGTCCTTCTGACAAACCTTCACGTAGTACTCGGAACACCTATGTTGTTCGTGTCCTTCTGACCAACCTTCACGTAGAGCTCGGAACACATTGTTGTTTGTGTCCTTCTGACAAACCTTCACGTAGAGCTCGGAACACATTGTTGTTTGTGTCCTTCTGACAAACCTTCACGTAGTCCTCGGAACACATTGTTACTTGTGTCCTTCTGACCAACCTTCACGTAGTGCTCGGAACACATTTTTGTTTGTGTCCGTGTCCTTCTGACAAACCTTCACGTAGTACTCGGAACACCTATGTTGTTCGTGTCCTTCTGACCAACCTTCACGTAGTGCTCGGAACACATTGTTGTTTGAGTCCTTCTGGGTAACCTTCACGTAGAGCTCGGAACACATTGTTGTTTGTGTACTTCTGACCAACCTTCACGTAGAGCTCGGAACACATTGTTGTTTGTGTACTTCTGACCAACCTTCAAGTAGAGCTCGAAACACCTATGTTGTTTGTGCCCTTCTGACCAACCTTCACGTAGTGCTCGGAACACCTATGTTGTTTGTGTCCTTCTGACCAACCTTCACGTAGTGCTCGGAACACATTGTTGTTTGTGTCCTTCTGGGTAACCTTCACGTAGAGCTCGGAACACATTGTTGTTTGTGTACTTCTGACCAACCTTCAAGTAGAGCTCGAAACACCTATGTTGTTTGTGCCCTTCTGACCAACCTTCACGTAGTGCTCGGAACACCTATGTTGTTTGTGTCCTTCTGACCAACCTTCACGTAGTACTCGGAACACCTATGTTGTTCGTGTCCTTCTGACCAACCTTCACGTAGTGCTCGGAACACATTGTTGTTTGAGTCCTTCTGGGTAACCTTCACGTAGAGCTCGGAACACATTGTTGTTTGTGTACTTCTGACCAACCTTCAAGTAGAGCTCGAAACACCTATGTTGTTTGTGCCCTTCTGACCAACCTTCACGTAGTGCTCGGAACACCTATGTTGTTTGTGTCCTTCTGACCAACCTTCACGTAGTGCTCGGAACACATTGTTGTTTGTGTCCTTCTGGGTAACCTTCACGTAGAGCTCGGAACACATTGTTGTTTGTGTCCTTCTAACAAACCTTCACGTAGGTAGTACTCGGAACACCTATGTTGTTTGTGTCCTTCTGACCAACATTCACGTAGGTAGTACTCGGAACACCTATGTTGTTCGTGTCCTTCTGACCAACCTTCACGTAGTGTTCGGAACACATTGTTGTTTGTGTCCTTCTGAGTAACCTTCACGTAGAGCTCGGAACACATTGTTGTTTGTGTCCTTCTGACAAACCTTCACGTAGAGCTCGGAACACATTGTTGTTTGTGTCCTTCTGACAAACCTTCACGTAGTCCTCGGAACACATTGTTACTTGTGTCCTTCTGACCAACCTTCACGTAGTACTCGGAACACCTATGTTGTTCGTGTCCTTCTGACCAACCTTCACGTAGTGCTCGGAACACATTGTTGTTTGAGTCCTTCTGGGTAACCTTCACGTAGAGCTCGGAACACATTGTTGTTTGGGTACTTCTGACCAACCTTCACGTAGGTAGTACTCGGAACACCTATGTTGTTTGTGTCCTTCTGACCAACATTCACGTAGGTAGTACTCGGAACACCTATGTTGTTCGTGTCCTTCTGACCAACCTTCACGTAGTGTTCGGAACACATTGTTGTTTGTGTCCTTCTGAGTAACCTTCACGTAGAGCTCGGAACACATTGTTGTTTGTGTCCTTCTGACAAACCTTCACGTAGTGCTCGGAACACCTATGTTGTTTGTGTCCTTCTGACCAACCTTCACGTAGTGCTCGGAACACATTGTTGTTTGTGTCCTTCTGGGTAACCTTCACGTAGAGCTCGAAACACCTGTTGTTTGTGTCCTTCTGACCAACCTTCACGTAGGTAGTACTCGGAACACCTATGTTGTTCGTGTCCTTCTGAACTACCTTCATGTAGTGCTCGAAACACATTGTTGTTTGTGTCCTTCTGACCAACCTTCACGTAGGTAGTACTCGGAACACCTATGTTGTTCGTGTCCTTCTGACCAACCTTCACGTAGTGCTCGGAACACATTGTTGTTTGTGTCCTTCTGGGTAACCTTCACGTAGAGCTCGGAACACCTATGTTGTTTGTGTCCTTCTGACCAACCTTCACGTAGGTAGTACTCGGAACACCTATGTTGTTCGTGTCCTTCTGAGCAACCTTCATGTAGTGCTCGAAACACATTGTTGTTTGTGTCCTTCTGACCAACCTTCACGTAGGTATGTACTCGGAACACTTGTTCGTGTCCTTCTGACCAACCTTCACGTAGGTAGTACTCGGAACACCTATGTTGTTTGTGTCCTTCTGACCAACCTTCACGTAGGTAGTACTCGGAACACCTATGTTGTTCGTGTCCTTCTGACCAACTTTCAAGTAGAGCTCGGAACACATTGTTGTTTGTGTCCTTCTGACAAACCTTCACGTAGAGCTCGGAACATATTGTTGTTTGTATCCTTCTGACCAACCTTCACGTAGTGCTCGGAACACATTGTTGTTTGTGTCCTTTTGACAAACCTTCACGTAGAGCTCGGAACATATTGTTGTTTGTATCCTTCTGACCAACCTTCACGTAGTGCTCGGAACACATTGTTACTTGTGTCCTTCTGACTAACCTTCACGAAGTGCTCGGAACACATTGTTATTTGTGTCCTTCCCTTTAGGGTCGACGATTCCTCCGGCGAGAATCACCTCCGAGTCAGACAACACGTAGGCTGCATCGTTCACATCCCGTATGGCTCGCTCCCAAATAAACTTCGCGTCTACCTCTGTGCTCTTCTCTGCTACACCTCCTAGAATATAATAATTAACAATATAATCGGCCAGTAATTATATGAAACCATTTTATATTAGTTTCGCAGGTTATTCGACGATATGGGCCAGGCCCGTATGGTGATCATAATATCTGGGGGGGCAGAGGCCAAATCTGGGGGGGCAAACCCTTAACTGGGTTTGTGGGAGCATAGAGCAAAGTGAGAGTTAATTTAGTACATAAAGTAAAGTCAATATTGTTGAAGAGCGTGTGGGGCAAGCCACGAAATTGGCGGAACCTTGGCGAACTGACACTGTTAAGGAGTATGTCAATAATGGCAATTAGTTGTTGACGTAACGATTTCATTAACGTAACATTCAAATAACTTTGTCAGAATTAAAGCTGTCGAATTAAAAATTTGTAGGCATAAATATGTCCAAAACGTGACATTATTTAGCGACTTTTTACACCAACAGTTCAGCAGTCTCCCGCTAGATGGCTAGATTTCTAAGCATTAAATGTCCTCCCATTTCTTTGCTTTTAATCCGTTTCAGCGGAAACTTGGCAGAATTGTACCAGACCATTTTGCTGTGTCATTTAATCTTTTTCTGAGGTCTTAAATCGACTGCAGATTTCCAGACTGCCTCTAGGTGTAAAGTTATCAAGGGACATCTGCTTAGATTTTGCTTATATTTCTTTCGCGTTGGAACTTACATAAGATTATGTCACGTGCTGCGCGAAGGATCCACTTCAGGTATAATATGGTTAAGGTTAAGTTACAACAAATTATAGATATGGATACCAGCGCAAGCAACCCTCAGCGCCTAGACTTTTAGCTGCAAGCTGGCTCCCAAATTACAGACAAATAGACAATGGGTCAACAACAAACAACCCCTGGTAGCCAATGAGAGAACCTGGAGCTTTCGGGTATTTTTAGTAATTACAGGTAGGTTAATGTCATGTAGTATTATATAATTGGACCAAAATGGGATGGTGGGGTGTAGGTCAGTGTGTAGAAGTGTGTATCAATTATTATAAGTGTGTATCCTATTATAAGTGTATCAATGTGTATCCAATAATATTGATCACTGGGGTCAACAACAACAATAATATTATTAATTAATTGTGAACAAGACGAGTGAACAAGACATGTCTGGGGGGGCAGTGAGACTTCTCTGGGGGGGCAGTGCCCCCAAAGCCCCCCCGCACGATACGGGCCTGATATGGGCTCAAATATCATTTCTACGCTGATGGCACCCAGCCGTAATATTGAAACGGAACGAAATAACAAACGCAGTGGAACTCTCTGAAACATTTCTCGATGATATCCGCATCCGGATGACTGAACACTTCCTGATACTGATCACCAAGTTACCTGCGGAATCGGCTTACATTGTACATGTACAATCCCACGCGTGAACTGCGTTCTAGCGACATGGGTCTTCTTGTAATCCCACGCTACCACCTGCAACATTATGGTAAGCGATCATTCTCAGTATCTGCCCCGACCATTTGGAATGCGCTACCTGATGACATAGGAAATGCTAACTGGGATGGGATATTCAAGGCGAATCTCAAAACATACCTTTACAGGCAGGAATACAACAACGCAACAACCAATTAAATTATTGACATCACGTCCATACTGCGCAATTATTTTTTTAAAGGATTTTAACTCTTTTTTTAGGTTACTTTTTAAAGTCATTATTTTATTATTATTTTTATTTTTTTAAACTCAATAGTTACTTTTTTAGATCGAAGTATTTCTAGAATATTGTTTTATTATGTGCATTCATGTGCATACCCGTGGACGATCGACTATAACATATATAGACCAGCTTGAAAGGGATACCGAACTTGGGAGAAACGAAATTGCGACAACTATGGAGAATCGGGAAGCCTAGAAGGATCTCATTTCAACTGTCCGAGTTCGCTCAACCGAGTAGTAGTATGTGCATTCACGTGTGTAAAAACACGCGTTTTAGTGTATTTTTCACGTTTTCTCTTATGGGAAAGGAACAGGTTATAGAGTAGATTTCTAACCAAAACAAGAAACGAATTCTTTCTTTGTATCCACCTTCCCCCATTGAGTCGTTTTTTTCTCTTCATGATCACCCCCCCCCCCCCCCCCCCCTCCCAGCCCTGTGTATGAAAATAAGTTGCCTTTGAGAAAAAAATATAGTCTCCATTACTGAGACGTTGGTTGTAAAACGTTTGAAGGAAAACATTATATTGAATTTTTGAATACAGAAAGTGATACCTAAACTATTAAAGATTACAAATTACCGGAACTGTGTGCAGCATATTAGTAACTTCTTGACGATAATTTTGATTTTTTAATATTATATTATTTAATGTTATAAATTACTTAAATACTAAACTGAATAATATTTCCTATTACTTTGTGACGTCTTAAATATTGCATTAAAATTCCAGATGTCGTAAGTGATTTCCCGCAGTTCAATGTAAAGCGAGCGGTTACGGGATCTCAGTTTAAATAAGTTACTGCTGAGTTGAGCGCGATGGTTTAATCTTTACGAACACATCCCATCCCTACTCTCTATGTGTTACTGCCTGTTAGCAAAGATTCATTATGTCCGCTCGGGAACCCCAGATAAGAGGCGAGTCCATCCGATAGTGTGTTTCCGGGGATTAAATGACCAACCCAAAGTATAAGGCGCGCCCACCGCCCACCTCTCCCATTTCGCAAAGTGCAGCGCATAAAGTTCGCTAAATGACGTAACTACTGACATACGTGCGGGCGATTCTACTGTATTTCGATTCTAATATCAAAAGCAAACAAAAAGCCTTTTGTAAGGAGAGTTGGAAAGCACTCTCAATGATATCGTATATAAAATAAAATAACAAAATTTCAGGCCTCATACAGAATTGAGCAGCAACAAAATACAAATGCAAAATACCATTTCATGCCCGATAAGTCTAATATGTAATGGTATATGTAATCGTATGTAATGGTGTGGTTAGACATGAATAAGTATAATAATGTATGGCTGGATTGTCACAAAAAAAGGAGTTTTAGTGTATTTTTTCCTTTTTTATTTTAGGAATGGTGATGGGTGACCTCAGTGGATGATGGAACGGGAACGAGGTCTGCCTGCGTGTTGGTCTGTCTTGTCTGTCTTTGCGAGTGGATACTTTATTATGATTGGCAAATAATAATGAGGCTACATACATAAGGTAGAGTTTACTATACTGCACATAACCTTGCTGGGCGGGTTGGAGTGCCAAAATATGATTTAACAACGAATCACCGATTTGTGCCAAATAAATAGGATGAGGATGAAGTTGTAATGGTTTTCCGAGGAAGCTACACTTTCACGAGTAGATCTATTGCTGATTTGTTTATGTTAAGGAATTACCTAAATGCTACGAAATACGCTATCACTTTCACACTTGAGTCTGAAGTGGCAATATAATAAAATACTTGGCACTTTTAGTGCATTACCAGATACTTCAAAACTAGAATAGAAGGATGGATGTATCCACTGATTTGTCATTTACTAAAGTAACCCAATCCACCTACGTCCACTCTCATCATTTATCGAAATTATGATTACAGAATCGTTTACGAAAGATCGTTTTACAATTCCAATGTGGGACGAGCCACGTAAGTCCAGGTGACCCTTAGCGTAGGGGTATAATTAGTGGACCCGTCCGTCGTTGTCGTTGTCGGAAATGTTTGAACGCTAAAAAGTCTGTCAATCATGGATGAAATGGAACCAAACTTGGTGTTGGTACATATGTAGCCTATGAAAAGTTTAGAAATTCTCCAGAGAAACAGACTTCAGTAGTTCATTTGTCTGCCACTAGGGGGCGAATTGACAGAAACGTAAAAGTAGCTGTAATTATAGAACCAACCATCAGATTCATCTGAAATTTGGTAGGAATGACCTGCGAGCATTGCTGAATAAAGTAATTCTGCTAACAGAACACTTTTACAGTTCCTCGATCTGCCGCTAGGGGGCTAATGACTAGGTCCACTAATTGGACTGCGTGTTCTGAGACTTTACATCATGACCCTGACGTCCCAATTTATTTATTCTTGAATACAGTTAGGTTCATAAGTTGTGTTTACTGGGACAAGTCCCTAAAAGGTGCCACCCTGCTCCATAGCGCGGGAAATTCAAATGATTGAAAGACATGTTATTTGTACTGGAAATAAGGGTGGCAGATCAGATCTGCCACCTATATTTTGGCGGTAAATTCAAATCTGTTTTAACATTGAATACATGAATAGAGTAAGACTAATGTAATTCATTGAATCAGAATAAATTATTTCTTATCCGTTACTGTTGTTGATTTATCTATTCTGGGACTTCGAGCAGCTCGTGAACAACTAAACCGCTGACGTTAACTAGTCTGGGGCATAAAGCAGCACGTGAACAACTAAACTGGCTGGTTACCTAGTCTGGGATTTCGAACAGCACCTGAACAACTAAGCTGACTGGTTAACTAGTCTGGCGCTTCGTGCAGCACGTGAACAACTAAACTGGCTGGTTACCTAATCTGGGACTTCGAACAGCACGTGAACAACTAAGCTGACTGGTTAACTAGTCTGGGGCTTCGTGCAGCACGTGAACAACTAAGCTGACTGGTTAACTAGTCTGGGGCTTCGTGCAGCACGTGAACAACTAAGCTGACTGGTTACCTAGTCTGGGACTTCGAGCAGCACGTGAACAACTAAACCAGCACGTTAACTAGTCTGGGGCTTCGAGCAGCACGTGAACAACTAAGCTGACTGGTTACCTAGTCTGGTACCGTACATGTCTGGGACAGATATAGCAGTATAGGCAGATGCATTATACACCTATTGTTATTACGATATATATCAGTTCCCTGCTATATTGTTATAATTATAATGTTCTGATGTAATTATATATAACTGATACAAGCAAATAATAAATGTTATTTACATTTACTGCTAGAAGTTAAGCCAAATCCCCCGATCCCCCCTCCTCAATTTGCAATTTTGCTCGAAGTCCCAGAGACTAGTGAACAAGTCAGCTTATAGTTGTTCACGTGCTACTGGAAGTCCCAGACTAGTTAACCAGTCAGCTTTAGTTGTTCAAGTGCTGCTCGAAGTCCCAGACTTGTTAACCAGTCAGCTTAGTTCAGTCGTTGTTCACGTGCTACTGGAAGTCCCGACTAGTTAACCAGACAGCTTAGTTGTTCACATCTGCTCTATGACCCAGACTGCCAGACTAGTTAACGTCAGGTTTAGATGTTCACGTGCTGCTCGAAGTCCCAGAATAGATAAAACAACAACAATACCGGATGAGTGAGTTAAACCGATAAGAAATAATTTATTCTGATTCAATTAATTTATATTAGTCTTACTCTATTCATGTATCTGTGTATTCAATGTTAAAACAGATTTGAATTTACCGCCAAAATACCGGTATAGATAGCAGATCTGATCTGCCACCCTTTCCAGTACAAATTACATGTCTTTCAATCATTTGAATTTCCTGCTCTATGGAGCAGGGTGGCACCTTTTAGGGACTTGTCGGAACTGGGTAGTCCTACTTCTCATTATCAGTTAGAGGCCTCGGCTTCATGGCCAGTAGTGATACCGGTACTACGGTACTGTATAGTGAGGGTTGTCTTGTATGAAACTGTGCCGTAGTACCGGTACGGAACTGTACTGTCGCACTGCATTCAATATGACCGGGTAATTCGGTTCATGTTACCAGATTACTTCATTATAGGCTAAGCAAAACCAGATATTTTATAAGCCTATTGCACATATTGCATGTAAATAATTAGTAATTAGGTTCTAAGAAAATTGTGTGTGTTAAACATGCATGTGGGTTAAACTCATCAACGTTGACTCAATCTAATTAAACCTTTACTGAATCCTTAAAGTGCTGCGTCTTAGATTCCGATACAACAGGCCCTACATATTGCAGTTTCACTGGGGTAACTAAGTTGAGAAAATGGCGCAGAGGGAATTACAATGTTTGGATGACGCTATGAATTATTTCGCTTTCGAAAAACCTCTTAAACCGTCAGATGTGTCAGCTGATCTGAACTCTTGTTACAACATGAAATATTACCCTGAACTGCATACGTTGATCAATGAGGAATGGTCGAAACGTATTGCGGTGCTCCCAACCTTATATAACGGAAGTAAATTCCGACTATTTGACTTTGTCTACGATCAGACTACTAATAAGCTGCACATTAAAGCGGGTTATACCGATTATAAAACATTCCAGGGTACGAATATTTCGTCTGTGAGCGCAATGTTGCGGGAACGTGGGAGCAACGATTATTCCGATCCCCAGGCGTATATATCGGACGCTATAGGCGTAAGCATTGCCATAGTAACTAGAGACGATGATGTTGTCCTTTTAGAAAGGAGCGAGAAAGTGGGAGAGGAACCAGGAATGATTTCTGTTCCGGGGGGACATATGGAACCGGATGAAATGGAAGATAAACTGAGTAAAGCATTCACATCGCAAGGATCTTCAGAGAAACTAAAGTCATCGATATTCGTAGAGGAACTATTTGAGTCAGTGATGAGGGAAGCCAGAGACGAGGTCAATGTCCCCATGGAAACTTTAAAACCTGCCCTTCTATTAGGTGTCAGTAGGAACGCTGTGCTGGGAGGCAGACCTTCCTTTGACTTCGCCACCGAATGTGGTCTCACGTCCGACGAGATTCGTTGCCGTTTCCAATCAGGCGGTCCGGAAGCGTTTGAGTCTCAGAATATCGTGTTCGTTAAGAAAGATAATTTCTGTAATTTATCCGAATCAACTGTCGGCCCTTACTGGAAGACGATGTCTTCTGGCACCAAAGCAATTGCTTCCATGTATAAAGCGCATCTAAACGCATTAAATAGATAATTACAACCCGAACTGATGTGAATTAATATGCAATATAGTAACCTCCATGAAATTTAGATTAGTTATAGGTAGAGGCGCAATAGCAATAATTTCCAATATATATTTTTTAACTTCTCATAATAATTTGTCTAGTTCACTTCAATTAACTACTGTCTTCAACATATATTTTATTTTATGATAAACTATTAAATGGACGGTTATTCAATAAAATTTACGAAATAAAATTATTATATTTTATAATCGACTCAAACATCGCCATGCTCGACCCATAAGTTAATCCTCCCGCGCATAAACTCAAATAATTTCATTGTGGCATAATAAATATGAATATGGTATAAAACTCACCAATGACCCGGTGCTGTTTTCCGAAGCTGAGATGAATTAAAAGCAACGTAATAAGCCAATACATTCTTGGAGCAGTTGTCCCCGTTGGTATTAATAAAAAGCTTTGCAAATATCCCTGGTTTGGTTAGCTGGAGCAATCTCTGAACTTATTCCACGACATAGCAACGTCCGCATTGTGTTCGGGCTATTAATATTGTTGCTATATTTGACGATCAAGTATACCAAGTTGCCTACAGACAGACACACAAAACGAACACAGTGAAATACATAGTACGGTAAATGTAACGACATGTTTTGCTGCAATCACATTCCACCACTAATGCACAGCTTCAGATTACTCTCCAGCAATAAATAGCTCAGCAGTGAGTCAGTGACTGTCACTCTATTGTCAGGCTAAGTAATTTTATAACATACAAACATTATATCCCTGGTCGCTTCAATTAATTGGCTTCCCGTCCGCGACGAAAAGTAAAGTAAGGTCAAGGTCCATCCATCTATTGGAAGGGGGTGGTTGGTTTTGTGTAGTTAGAAGTTTATTTTAACCGGGATAATGCTTGTTTCTGAAAACAAAGAAGTCACTATACCTTTACGAGTAAGGGGGGGGGGGGGGGGGGGGGGGGGGGTTGGTACCTCGTCACAAAAACGTATTTAAAAATACGTCTTTTAGTGTATTTCCCTCCTGTTTCTATTATTGGGTAGTACCAGGTTACAGTGATGTGTTCTTAACCTAACCAAAACATTAAACTATTTTCCCACTATTTGCGCTTTTGGGGCCCTTATTTATCTCCATGAATACCACCTTAATTAGATTTAAAGAACTGACGAGTTTTACAAAATTCAAACTGTTTTACAACTAATTTTTCTCAGAGGGGGCTTCTCAAATCATGACAAAATTTTACCTTAGTTTTTGCACTCGATAAAGACATAAAGAAAACTGTCGGATACGATTATTTCGTCTGCGCAAAATCCCAACAACGTATTCTTGCTACAAGGCGGAAAGGAACAAGTCAAGGATATAACGTATCCGGCGTGTAATTGTAAGTGTGTTCCATCTGACTAGCCACCCACCCCCTCACCCAAGTTGGATGACCCAACCACCAAACTACAGAGCACCTAAATTCAATGCGAATTGTTATCTATCACTCTACCATTCTTGTCAAAGAACGACAAATGACTCAAATAGGCCTTCTTATTTATTATACACACCACGACAGCACTCAAATAAAATTTATATTGCAGCAGAAGAACAATGGAAGTACTGCGAGAGACAAGTCGCGTCTCGAATATCAAACTGTTTCAAGGTGATCGCCACAGAATCCTGGACTCCAATTCATTATATATTTGTGTTTCGATTAATCTCGGCTGTCACTGTGGGCAGCGTTGGATCCCTAATCTTGGAACCCTGCCGCTTATAATATTAGTCCGCGACCACGATTGATTAATGAGACACCGCCCCAAGCGCATTATCAGTTACCCGAGGAAAAAGTAATAAGTCCAATCGCAAATTTCTCTGTAGTCTCTGCCAGTCGCCTGAGATAAATGTGGGCGATTTTAAGCGGATAAAACCTCATCGGCTAAACTGAATGAATGCCTCGCCCATTCCTATCAAATGGTTACTTCGCGCTGTGCTTAGGTGTAAGTACGTATCTGCGTATTATTTTATTAATTCATTTGTAACCATCGGTATTTTACAGATGTTTTTTTTTATAACTGGAACTCTAGAAAGGAATTTATACCAATATATATATAAAATAATTATGTACACAGAAAAAGTAATCACATTATTTTATTGGTGTTAAGAAAACGGTATATCGATTTGACTTCATGTTTTCGTGTGCTGCCTGATGGCCATATTTCTACGCTCTAAATTTTATTTTTTTAAATATCACCGTGGTTTGTTTCTTTTCTTTTATTAAATATCGGCCATTTTTTTTTATTAAATATTAATGCCAAAATCAAGAAGTTTTGACTGGGCTAATTTAACTATCTACATTTGTGTGAAAAGGGCACTACGCAGCGTTTAGGACCCTTGTATATTTATGTAAACCTCCCTCGCTGCACTCGCTCGGTACATCAAAACACTCGGGTCATAACACTGAAAAGTGCTAATTTTCGCACAATTATGTAAATAGTTTAATCAGCCCAGTCAAAAACAATTTATTTTGGCATTTATAGAATATAAATATGGTTGGTTGCCAGGAAGCCAGACACCCTTTCGTCGTAACCATTGGACGCAATAAAAGTAATGGAGATGGGCGGACATTATAGCTCTAGATAAAGCCAGATTACATCGTAACTAACTCACTGTCAACATTAACTAATGGTTTTAAGTGATGTTGACGTTAGGAATTCAAAATAATATCAAAAACCTGTTCGCAAATGGTATAATTAGAATATTTATTATATTAAAGTTCGATTATGTAGCAGAATGGCCTTAGTGACTTCGCGGCTGCATTATAGATGATGCGAAATTGAATCAAACGCTATCGATTAGTCTTTGCTTCTTAATAATAATATGCGACAGTGTTTGGTTGGAGAAATATTGGGAAAAATGGTAGGCATAGATAGATTCACACATTATGGTAGATCTATCATAACATACTGAACTTTATTCATTATATCGCTCGAGGTGTAATATTGATAAAATAAAAAGATAACGTCATAACACAATTTAAAGGTGAAACATACTCATATGCGCTGAACGTTCGAAATATTGATTAGGAATAGCGTGCTACGAAACCCATGAATGAAATATCGACATAAAATATATCCAAATAAATGAAGTTTTCGTTTTATTAAACTAAACACCGCATTATAGTTTTATAAGTAAAGTATTGCACGTGATACGTATTACTTACTATCGTAGATTCAGTTTGTAATAGCAAACTAAAATAATAATGACTGTCCAATAATTAGCGCGTCAGTTTTCGAAGCCGAATAGTTTTATGGTACCTGTATCTCTGTCTTTATCATCGCACGCATAAGCGAGCAAGAGTTTCTTCGGGTGCCAGGCAACGGTCAACGTAGGACTCTCGCACGGCACCTC